>VXAY01007103.1:3445783-3494268 GCA_013399855.1 Oxyruncus cristatus | reverse complement strand
AAAAATTTTTCCCGGTTTTTTTGTTTTTTTTTTGTGGGGGGGGGGGGGCGGGGGCAGGGGGGAAAGTTCTCCATTTCCCCACACCACAAATCCTTCCTTCAAAATAACAATACATTAAATCAAACAATTTCAGCCTTGTGGAGAGCATAAACCAAACTCTTCAGTGGGGAAGGGAAGCTCCCCCACAACAGATTACAAGCAGCTGCATGTTTTAAAACCCTGACTGAGGCTGTGCAGGGAGATAAAGTGGAGTGGGCAGGGATTGGATGTGGTAGCAGTTGTGAAAATATTAAAGTTGGGGCATCTTTTGCATCGCCTGTGTTTTCAGGGTGTAACTCTGGTCAGGCTGTGTCCCCGTGCCCGATGTGGGATTGTGTTCCTGTACCCACTGTACCTGCCCGGCCCAGAGCTCTGCGACCACAGCACGCAGTGGGATGTAGTTCCTAGATTTCTTTCAACATGGATGCTGTGTTATGGCTTTTTTTTTTTCCTTTTCCTTTTTTTTTTTTTTAACTGTTTTTATGGAGAACCCCAAAAAGTTGAGCGGTCCCCCAAATTAGCAACTGCTGGTGATGAGAAGCCGCTGGCAGAGGCTGGAGCAGAGCGGTGACTGAGATTAGCTGTGGCATGGAGCTGTGCTGGGACCATGTGACTGCGGTGTACATTGGAAGAGGAAGCTGTAGAGGTCAATGCAAAGGCATTGTGCCAGACTCTGGCAACCAGGGGAGTGCTGGATGGCGGAAGATCCTCCCGCAGGCTCCTGAGCCGCCCGGGAGCTGCTGGGCTGGGACAAAAGCAGGCCTGGGAGATTAACAGCAGAATCAAGGCATGGCTCGTTTGTGGATGGAAGGCAAAACTGGTTTATTTTCCAAAAGCTTTGTAGGTTTTTCTTAATCACAATGTGTGGCTTTTTTCACTAAAACCATCTTTATTGGAATGGTGATTGTGTTTAGAGGAGTTTCAAGAAGACAGAGGGAAAATGGGGGAAAACATGGTCAAGAAAGAGTTGTGTGTTCAAACTTACACCTACCTTGGTGTTTTCTCACAAAACTCGATTTTAAGCGCTTTAATTTGACGGGATTCAATCCTGTTATTTCCTCTCTGAACACAAGCAGATTGACTGCTGCAGGTTTAGATTGTTGACTACTGAGGAATAACTAAAGCCAGCTAATGCTCAGGCCATGTTTGCTCTTTCAGAATATCTTAATTCAACGGGTGATTGTTGGTAGGTAACACTGTCTAGAAAATTTTTCTTAGTGTGATGTATTTTACACCTGACCTTTCGGAAACTGAAAATAATTGACTCCATGAGGATTTGAATTTTTTTACTTTAAAACAACATGAACCTCTAACACTCAGCATTGCCCACAAACTGAGAATTGCCATGTTGATTTTTATTTTTTTTTTAATGAGCAGTAATTATTCAATCTGTGACTTTTTGCAGTTTGGCTGGAAGAAAGGCAACTTCCTCTCTGGGCTTCTTTTATTGTTTTAAAATTCTATCTGACTTGTAATCAACAACATCTTGGTAGAGAAAACATAAAAGGAGAAATAAAAAAAAAAAAAAGTGTTTGGGAGGGAAGGACTCATATTTTGAAATGGAGCATATTGAGAGTGTAGACAGCTTCTTGGCTAGCTGTGATTTTTGAAGCATCTGAAATACCCCAGGGGCAGCAAAAGCTTCTTCCTGCTTCTGAAGGATTAGGAAAAAAAAAAAAAAATTAAAAAAATTCCAGAGTGGGCAAGAGGAGAGACGTGTAATTGCACAAGGAGAGGTTTTAATTGTGAGATGAAGGCGCAGGACCTTTTTTGAAGCGCACAAATTGACTGTCTTCATGACAGCATTGCGTATCATTCTGTCAACTCCGGCTCGGGATGTGGTTGCTAGGCAGCGGCTCTTATGGACCCAGAGTGGCTCTGATTTGCCAGCCTTCTGCAGACACATGGTAAGGTCCTTCCCAGCCTATCATCTACAGGGACTTCTGCACGCCGGCTGCATACTGCTGAGCTTCTCCTACCTGCCTGTGAGCAGAAAAAGACACACTTAAACGAACCCCTCTTTTTGTTTTGTTTTGTTTTGTTTTGTTCCAAATCCCGTTCTGGTGGTGTTTCCATAACTCCCCTTAAAAACCAAAGCAAACCAAAGCAAAAACAAACAAACAAACAAACAAACAAAAAAGCCATGAAACGGAGACCGGAACAAGGAAAAGAGGTTAGTGGGTTAAGTGGTGTGTGTTTCCTGCGTTTGCAAAGGTGCCTACAGTGAGGAGGGCGGCTGTGATTCGGCCATTAGTTACAGATGGTGGCTGGAGGCTGGAGATTCCTGCAGCCACAACTCAGCTCTTGTGTCTTTTTCCAGCAATGCCGACTTTAAACGGCTCAAAACCTGTATCCAGACGGCATAAAAAACAGTGGATTTGATCCTTAGCGTTGCTGCCAGCTGGGTCCTTTACGTATTTTGATGCAGAAATGCCTGGAAATGTGAACAAAAAGGAGTTAGTTTGCCAAACGAGGTTTCTGGCCCCCAGTCCTTGCAAAAATGGCACGAGTAGCAAGTAGGTAAAGAACATTCAGGAGGATTTATAGGCAAATTAGATTTTTCAAAACTTTGCTCTTTGAAGCAATTTGTGTACAACTCTTGGTGCAGGTTGTGTCTCTCGCGCGGTGACGGAGAGCATTAAACAGATCACCCGAGGGACTGGCAGTGGCATAAGAAATATTTCTGAACAGCCTCACTTTTAATGTTTTTCCGTTCCTTAACTCTGAAGGTTTTCGTTGCTCTTGTGTGAACAGCAAACTCAGATGGGGAGATTCGCATTTTTCAGCAGAAACCTCGTTATATTCACGAGACAAATCACTGTGCTAGAAATGCAGAAACTTAATTGGTGGAAGCAGCACTGCACACACAGTTAACCTCTGCAAATTAAGACGTGAAAAATACTGGTTTAGACTGATTCATTTTTGCCCTTCACTCTGCTTGCAGGTACTGTTTGATGAGTGTGAAAGGATGCTTCACTGATTTTCATATTGATTTTGGTGGCACTTCAGTGTGGTATCACGTTTTCCGTGGGGGGAAGGTAGGTGAACCTTATTTGATATCTGTTTTTATTTGCCTGTGCCTCTTATGGAGGGGATGGGTTGCTTTCTCTTTTTTGATTCTTTTTTTCTCAGTCTCTTTCAGCAGCTTTGTTGATACTGATACACACAGAGTTTGCTGAACTAGAAGGACATCACTCACTGTTATGAAACGAATGAGTGATTTATTTGAAATACCAAATGTGTTATTTGTGTTGGTGGTGCTTTTGCTGTGTGGTCCAGAAGTGTCTTGCAGAGAGATGTGGCTGTGTGTACCCTTGCTGGGTCAGAGTGCCCTCACAAGTCTCCTTCTGTAGCTAGAGCTTCTGTTCCTTTCAGAATTCCATGTTCCTGTGGCATGCATAGGCACAATATGCCAGAACTGAAATATTACAGGATGCAGAAGCATTAAAATACACAGTGTGTGTGGCTATATTCACATCTTCCCTGGTTTGGGATGTTTCCCCCAGTAGTAGTGTAGACATTGTATGGTAGGAGCTGAAATAAATCTGTGGTGCAGATGCTGTAGTCCAGTGAAGTAGAATTTCTGTAGCCCAGTGAAGCTCTACTGTACCAACACACTGGTTTGACCTGCAGGTAAACCCCAGGGATCTCCTGAGTGAGATGTTTCTGCGAGAGAGATGACAACTGACAGTTATCCAGCCACTTCCAGCACATGGGCTAATTGCTGCTGCTGTCTGTGTGTCTGCCTCTGTGTACAACACCTGGAAAAACAGGGATTTATGCAGAAAGCAGCTCATTTGTCTGACACAGGATAACCTTGGTGGAATCTCTCAGCTATTTATTTTTGTTGACTGTTAGTAATAGTTAAATTTTCATTTTATTTTTAGATCTTCTGGCTGATTCCGCCTACTCTGCAGAATCTAGAACTTTATGAAGAATGGGTTCTCTCAGGAAAGCAAAGTGATATCTTCCTGGGAGACAGAGTGGAACGGTGCCAAAGAATTGAGCTGAAACAAGGCTACACGTTCTTCATTCCTTCAGGTATCACTTGTTAACTAACTTTTTGGAATCACTGGGGTTGTGTTTGGCTAACAGTTCTCTGTAAAACAATTCTTCACACCTAAACCCCGTACTGACCTCCTTATTAGCTGTGGCAGAAGGAAGGCTGAGGGCTGAATGCACTTAATTTTCCAGATATTAAGGCTTATGGAAAATGTGCTGTGAGACATCTGTGCAATGATCACTTGTGCAGTATTGGGGGAGAGAGGACTTGGGCCTCAGGGGCTGTCAGTCCACCTCTCCTCCTCAGAGTCGTGCTGACTGCTGCTGTAAGCTTGCTGGGAAAGGTATTTTCCTCTTTTTGTGGTCTCTTCTGGCAGGTTTCACCTGCAGTTCCATAACTGGCTTCTCTGCCTCTGTTACCAGAGGTGGGTCTCGATTCCCTGATGGAACTCCAGGGAGATCCCAGTCCATGGAAGAGCAGGCGCTGTGCTCCCTCGGGGTTGCTTCTTGGGGAAGCAGTTTTATTGTTGTAACTCTTCAGATCTCTGTCGATGGAGGTTGTGCCGAACCTGGAGATCTTCCAGCAGCCCAGCCACCCTCAGTTTTACACTCCTGCCCACCTCAGTAGCTGTGTTGCATGATCCAGGCTCATGTTGCAAATAACTGCTGCTCTGAAGGCTGGTGGCTTCAGCCCTTTCTTCTCCTGCCTAAATTGGATTAATGATGGTGGAATGTGTAACACCCCTCATTTAAGATGATATCAGACTTTGCTTTCCTTGACTGTTATGGGACCACAAGTTTGTTTATAATGATTTAACACATTGCCTCTGTCTAGTGGATCTTACAGGGAGATAAGTGTAGGTAGACTTTCTACATGACAGGAAGATAGGTTGGTAATTTTTCAGCTCTAGAATTAATCACTCTGTGGAGATAGGATTATTATTTTTTAACCTTAGAGACAATGCAGGTCATGCAGAGACGGTGACAATGTTCTTCCCAGCTGGGGAGCATTGCTGGGCTCAGTTGAAGGCCACAAATGTGCACATTTGTAAGTATTTGGTAAGAATCAGCCTGGGACTGACAGGCAAAATGACTTTGAGAGTGGAGGAGTTAATCCATTAAAGGAATTAGATCTTCCCTTGAAACAGGTCAGAATGTGCTGTTACTGTTTGAACTGGGTGTTTGAGTGTGGCTGTGCTGTTTGCTCACATCCCATTACGGCATCTTCATATTTATCTTCATCCTCCTGTGAACAGCCTCCTCCAAATAAGACTTTGTGCATGTCAGTTTAGTCATGCTCAGCAGCTGGAATGCTGCAGGTTGTGGGAGCTTGGACAGGACACAGCTGTGACATGGTGGCTGACACAAAGTGATTCCAAATGGGTTTTTGACTGTAGTTTCTGTTTTCTTAGGAAAGCCCCAAGTACAGAAATGTCAGTACCTCAGACATTTTAGGCTCTGTGCCACATTTGAAAAGCATTTATGAATAATTTCTCTCTAAGCATCTCACAGATTCAAGGGTTTTTGCTCTGCTGTATTTTGTTCAGAAAACTTCCTTACAAATCTATTTATGTGAAAGAGCATTATTCCTGTCTCTGTTTTAACAGTATGGAAATGCCTAATTAAAGGCTGTTCCAGGTCAGTGAATTGAGCACAGCTGTGTAAAACAGGTCAATTCCTATGACCTCTTTGCTCTGGTTTGTGCACATACCATGTTAGTTAATGTTTGGAAGTGTTTTTTATGTGCTTTAGAAGTGCTCATAGTGTTTAGGTTCTTTTTATTGGTGTCTGTAAAACCAGTCCCATATTTTCAGTTGAACCTGATAAACTCTTGACCAGCCTCGACTCATCCACAGGGAAATACCTTCTAATTGCAGGTTTAGGCACAGGAAGTGTAGAGGAATTAGTGCTCAACTGGACTGTGAATGGAGAACATTTCAGCAAAGGACTGAAAGATATCCTGCTCTGCTCCTGTTCTCACCCTCTAATTTTTGGAAGTGGTCCTAGAAATGATATTATACCATAGCAGTGTGAGGATGGAGTAGTCAGAGAAGACTGTAAGAAGGACCTGTGAGGGAGTGAGAGGTCACAGGCTCGTGGGAAATGGAAGGTTTCTCTGAGAATCTGGGATCAGCAGTAGATCCAGTAAAGCCCTGAAACTACAAACCACTTGGCCAAGAATGGGAATCATTCTTACAGAAGGCATAATTACAGTGCTCTCTAGGGCCTCAGGGTATTTTCCTCTCCATCACTGCCATCATCCTTTCAGGATTAACTTTAAACCTGTGCTTCTAACCCTGCAAGGCACTGAGAGGCATGATCTGAACTGTGGGATCAAGGAGGAATTGAGCCCAGAATTGTCAGCACAGTGAGTTGTTATGGGCCAAGGTGCCTCTTGAAGCATTTGTGTTGTTCGTCCTAAATACGAGGAGGGGGGGAATAAGCCGGGATTCTGAGGGGTACTGTGTGAGGGGCCTCATGAAGTGCCCAGCTGTACTCCTGGTGGCCTGCTAGGATGGCTCCACACGAGCCATGCACCGTTACAAGTTCTCACCACCCACTTTACTGGTTCCCACTGGTGAGTAAAGGATCGTAACTCCGGTAAAGTCTGTGGTAAAGTGATAAAATCAACTATGAACCAGGCCTTTGCCATTAATGTAACGGCTGTCAGCCTAATTGTTGATTGAGAAATACACCATGTTGTGCCATGCTGAGGTTTATGGCCAGATTAGGTTCAAGATGTTAGACCAGCTGAAGGTTCGAGAGGGCAGGAAGCCATGGTTGCTACCTGTAATCAGTAAATGATTTTTTTTTTTTTCCTGCACAAATCTAACTGGTTTTTTCCCAGGATGGGAGGCGACTTGTCCTTATGCAGGAATAGCGCTACAGCCCCAGGGTGTTTGCACTGTGTGTATCACCGTGGGCAAAGTTTAGTCTTTCTCATGCTAAGCATTCACCACAGGTGAAGTTTGGTCAGGCTAACACATCTCACTCTGGGATGGTGGACAGTGGATGCTCAGCATCTGATTCACGTGCCAGATAGAGGGGAAATTCTTTATAGGGGCTGCTTCTTTTCAGGTGGAAACTGTGATGATCTGTAAGAGGAAAAGCAGCATCTCAGTGCTCAGTTACTGTCTCAGTAGGGAAACAACAAAATTTTATCAGTCAGAGTCAAATCTAGAGCTTGTCTGGTATTATTTGTGCTGTAACTTTCTTCTGCACCATGTGATGGCTTGCACAGAGAAGGTGTGAAGTGTTTGGAGTCTGTGGTGGTGGTGTTTTGGAGAAGCAGTTTAGGTATCTCTCATCACTGTGCTAGGGGCACACAGACCCATGGATAAACTTGGATTTTCTCTCTTTTTGTGAAGAGTTTTGCTGATGTCCAAGGTAGTTGCCACACTGACTGTGGATACAAGTTGATTCCAGGGTTTGTAGATTGGTCCCAGAATGTTTGCAAACATCCTGGGTTTGGTTCCTTTGAGAGGAGGCAGTTGATGCCACCAGCGGTTGTTCTAATAATCTTCTGTTTCTTACAGCCCTTTTCTGAGCCTCTGCCACTGGTCAGAGGCAGTGGGATCACGAGCAGGTGTGGGTTTGGGTTGACTCTGCTGATCTTACTGTAGGATTTTCAAATATGTGGCTTTAAGTACATGGAAGTCCGTGGAAGAGATGAGATGTTGGACTGCCATAAGATACGGTAGAAGACTTTTGCTGTGCTGATTTATTCATCAGTCCTGTGGTCAGAATCCAGACAGGGTAGCTGACTGTCAACTGGATGATGTTCCTTTCTGGTTCCTCCTCAAACTTCTCCCTCATGTGGCAGCAATTTTACAGTTTCACCTCGGAGCTGGCAGCGTTCCACTGAGGAGCAGCTGTTTGGTTTACTTTATTTTTCTTATGTTCTTTATACTGTACTTTGGGGCCTTTGGTGTGGAAACATGCTGTTAGTCTCTCTTATTTCCTCGAGAGCTGAAGAATGAGCCACAGTCTAACAAAATACCCTCGCTGGTCCGTGATGATTTTGATGGTAACCTGAGAGTGCTCCAAAGTTCTCATTTCCAGTCAAATGCAGAAATAATGACCTTTATCAGGTGAACGTTTTTGGGAAGGAAAGGGGACAGAAAGAGATGTTCTGTGTGGACTGCAGGCAGCTATTTGCAAGGATTCAAAGTGTTTCAGATGCTGTCTCAGTGGATAACAGTGGGATTCTGCCCATTACAAGTGTGTGGTCTCAGGTCACCTCTGCTGTGCCAGTGAGAGTTTGATGGATTATTGTGTGATGGGGCCAGAAGGTGGCACATAGTCTTTGTTGCAAGAAGGATGACAGGCTAATAAAATCTGACTGGTAAATTTTGTGCAGGGTGTTGTGCTGGAGCTGCAGAGCTGCCTGGCTATTTCTGGTTGCTGTTCAGCTTTTCCCATTCTGTGAGCTTCCACTGACACTAATGGAAGCTCCATGCCTGGAACCTTAGTGAGGATCAAGTGATGAAGATCTGGAGAGGATCAAAGTGGAGAGGTTTTTTTGCCTTGAGTGTCTGTTTTCAGATGGAAGCTGGCAGCATAATGTTGGATTTTTGATTCTCTACCTGGTGCTGTGCTCTACCTAATTCTTACAAATGATTTAAGATTGAGAGTTGCTGTATTATTTGTACTACTACCAGGACAAAATTAGTAATTTTTTAACTTTAAAAATGTAAACATGATCTTTCCTTGAGGTATTGGGCTGTGGGCACTATGATGATGCAATCATTCTTCTTTGGAGATGAGTGAAATAACGTTTCATTTACTGGCAGTGCCCACTCTCAGGTTATCTCTTCAGTCACTTTTTATGTTTGAGGTGTACATATTTCATCTTTTCCACCCCAGGTTGTTGTAGAATTGCAGGAAAATGTGTGTGACTTCTATATCACAGAGGAAAATATCTGTTCAGTTACTAATGGAAACAGATTCACCATGGTTTTGGCTTGGAGCTTGTAGGCTGTTTGCCCCATAGCTTTGTAAGTTAATATTCTTTTTCATTATTCTCAGATGGATGATTGCATCCTTGAGTAGGAATTTGCAGCCCACTGAAATCTTCTAACAGGTTTGCAATGTTTAATAATAGTTGTTTTATAAAATTCAAACGATAATGAGATCATGTCTTTTAACTGTTCAGAAAAACGTTTGTTACTGTTAATTTTACCTTCTTGATTTACTAGAGATGATAACATCTAAATATTCAAGTATCTTAGGAGTGGTGGAATAATTCATAACTGTAAATCAGCTGAGAGCATTTCTGAGCCTCCTGAATAGAATTCCTGCTCAGTGTTGGCTTGGCTTCACAAACTAGGGTTGTTTTGGGAAGGAAGAAGCACTTACTGATCACCAAGAACTGAAGTAAAAAACATCAGCTTCAGAAAACCGTGAGTGGATGGGCTTCTTGTTGAGGCTTGGCATGAGGGCTGTGAGCTGTGAGCATGCAATGTCTGCCCTCCCAAATCCACTTATCCCATCTGGCTGACCTGGTGCTGCTGTGTGGTGTGGAGAGCTCTGCTCCAGGGCAGCACTGGTAGGAAGCATGGGCTGGTTCCACCTTCCCTCCCTTGTCACTGATAGCAGCACAGGCTGGTTTGAGGCTGGTCATCCATGAGGAAGAGTTTCCTAGTTCATGAGTAGTCCTTGAAGCCACAGTGCGTGTCTTTCATCTGCAGGATTTAATTGTAGCTTTAGGTGATATTTAGCAGGTGCTTTTGTTTGTGGCTTTCAGCCAAAAATTAACAATATCTTATTCCACTGACTTTTGACTTTTTCAGTCCTTAATCCATTTGTTCTGATATTGCTCCAGTGCTTTTTGGTTTTTTTTCAGCATGAAGGATAAAATTGAATTTGTGGCATTTTACTGTGTGTTGCTTTCCTTTTTTTGTTTGTTTTTGAGGCAGTGACCAAGAGGTGAGGTGTTATCTCCTGTCTCGCACTAAGCCACGAAACACAGACGGTTGTGCAGCAGTGCCAGGGTTTGTGTGAGCAGCAGAAAGCAGTCACTGAGGAGAGAACTGAGGACCTCAGTCCAGAGGTGTCTGTGTTGGAGGCTCTGTGGCAAGGTGCTGCTGTGAGAGCTGCAAGTCAGACACACATGAACAGACATGACAGGCTGTTCAGCACAGAGCGATGTGACCACACAGAGCTGTCAGTTCCTCTGATGCAAAGCAGTGGCACAGGTGAAGGTGAGGCAGGGGATGATACCAAAGCAAACCCATTGGCTGCTCTTTTGTCTGACACGTACGTGCAGCTTTCTCCTGTTCTGGAGGTTCATTTTCCTCTTTAAAAACCTTGGCAGTTGGGGAGCTGAGAAGATGGGTGTTCTGGTTTGCAAATGGTCACAACGAACATTCATCCTCCTCAGTTTATTTCTGAGTCGTGCTGTATCTAAGCTGTGGGGATGGATTGAATGTGCCATCCAAGCTCCTCTGTTCTCAGAGCTCATTTCCACAATATATTACCCTGATGGAAACTGTTTCCTGTTTTCTGCTCATCTCTGTTTCCTCCGACTTTGACTTTTCTGGTGCTGGCTCCCAGTTTTTCTCTGTTAATATTAGAGCGGGAGATTTTAGTGTTGTTTTTTTTCCTTTGTAACCCCCTATCCAGTCTTCCTGGGATTTTCTGCTTGTCAATTCTCCCATCATTTCTGTCTAACCTTGCCCATTCTGTCCCGTGTCCCTGGAACACACCTCTTGGTGCTTGTGCCTCTGCAGTTTCAATTATGCACGGACGTTCCTCAGGCAAGTGGAAGCTATTTTGGGATACAGTGTGACTGAAACACCCTATACAGCTGAGTGGCCGAAATCTATTTTGTGTGCAGGTGACTCCTGTGACAGGGCTGTGTCCTGGAGCTGGCAGAGGGGCTGTGAGCTGGATCCTGCCTGTGGGAGCAAATGAACTGCTGGAGATGTGGCATTCCCCAGGACTGAGCTCTGTGCCCACAAGCATCATCCATACCCATCTCTGAGCTGTGCCTGGAAATCATCCTATTCCATGCTTTGGCAGGGGTAGGAACTTTACTTACCAGGACTTTACAGTGAATGATTTTGAGTTTGTTTGGTCTCTGGTTTATTTTTATTTTCCCAGCTCTGATGGATTTTAGGGCTGTGTTATTGCAGGGTCTTTTTATTGAGAACTGTGTCATTAACAGCAGTATTTTCAGTCTTGTTGTTAGAAATACTTGCATCTTGAAGGACCATGTGTTTAGTTAGTTCAGAAGCTGGCAGTTGAAGGCACTAATTGCTTGTGAGATGTTTAGTCCTGTTTATCAATTACAAATGCAGGTAGGGAATTAAAGATGTTATCCACGGAACACGAGGTTGTCTCACATAATTTAAGGAAGACTTTCATTTTGCACCTGTACCAGCTCTGTAACAAGAGCTGTTCAAAACTATATTTGTGTTTGTTAATCTTTCTGCTGAGGGCTTGTCAGGGCTGGGTTCACCATTTGTTGGAGCATTGGCTCAAGCCAGTGATAGATCCTTTCACATTTCTCCCAGAAATATTGGGACTGGTGCCAAGAAAGTCTAGCAGTTATTAACAGAAAGATCCTTGGCATCTGGTGGGGGCAGAGTCGAGAGGTCAGGGGAGGTGTGATGAGAGTAAAGCCCAGAGAGCAGGAGACAATGAAACCAGCTGCACTCCAGTGTGAAATTTTCACTGAGAAAACACAATTTATAGGAGGAGGCTACTGTGTGGTTGCAGTAGAAGCACCCTCTCAAAGAACAACTGCATTGATGGGATTTCATTTTATTGGTTATAAAACAAAGGGATATCTCCTTTTAACCTTTCGTACTGGACTAGAAACCCAGGTTTCTGCTCAGCTACTCCTTTTACTTAAGTTGTAAGTATCAAATTGTATCTTGAATGATGTTGATCATTCCATTAAAATAACTTGTTGCACCTGTCAGTTCAGGTGGGGTTGGACATCCACACCTGTGCTGAGAGAGCTGCAGTGGGAAGTGGTGCTGGGGGCTCTCCAGTGTTCTCATAACTGGCTGTTTCTGAGCTGTCTTCTGCCACCACTCACTGGTGTGGCCATGGACAAGCCAATGCACTTTTTCGAGCTTCATTTTGTTCATCTCTAAACCTTAAGGTGAATTGTCGCACAGACCTACCCTCTGTTTCAGCACAGAGCTAATAAATTGCTTTGGGGACCCAGCACGAGATTTGCTTCTACATTTGGTTTCCTTTCTTTCCCCCAGGCACAGAAATCTTTGATTACCCAGTGGAAGCAGTGGCTCCAGCTTCTTTGACCTTGGATCTGTTTTCCTTCCCAAAGACTAGATCAGAAAGATAATTTATTTTCCTAGTAGTTTGCTGTTAGTACAGACTGATGTATTTCATGGGAGGTGCTGAACTCCTTCAACTGTGAAGCTTTTATAGTGGTGACATGTGTAGTTGCCACCCTACCTCTACATGAAAAAAAAAATAAAATGCCTCTCTAGTTGGTTTTCTTGGTTTGGAAGTAATAAACAGGCTGGATCATTGTGAGTGACTCTGCAGCTGAAATTATCCTGACTGGAGCAGGAGGGATGCAATAATTCCATGAGCTGCCAGAGCCACGAGCCGCCCGCTGGTTTTATTTGCGTCACATGGAGTGTGTGGAATCAGACCTGGGAACTGACTGAGCCCTGGAACAGGTTGCCCAGAGGGGCTGTGGGGTCTCCATCCGAGGAGATACTGAAGAGCCATCTGGACATAGTTCTGTGCAGCTGGCTCTGGGTGGTCCTGCTCAAGCAGGGGGCTGGACCTGCAGAGGTCCCTTCCAAACCTCTGCCACTCCGTGATTCTGAAATACAGAAAAATAAAAGTATCCAGAGGGATGGGCTTGTGTTTCCAGGGGGAAAATTCTAGAGCAGATTTTTTTCTCCTTCCTATTTCTCCCCTACCAACATGCCCTTAAATGAACGCCCCAGTCCTGCCATCTGCTGTGGCTCAAGGACTTCTCAGGTAGAGCCTTGCAGGCCTTTATGGTCGAGTGATTGTTGTGGAGGGGCACTTTTGTGGCTGTTAGCTGGAGAACCCTCTAGGCTGAATGGCATTTCCCTGCTCTCTCACTGATCTGGAAGTGAAGGAAAGCTGCCACAGCTTTAATGGAAAGTACTGCACAGCCAGGAGAAAATTGACTGCCCCCCATGTTGCTTTGCTGTCTGCTGGTTTATAAATTGCAATGCTTTTCATTAGAAAAAAAAAAGTAGGGGAAAAAAAAAGTGTCAGGTCTCTGTGGGTCCCAGATCATTAGCAGGATCAATTCCTTTTTCACTGCAGAGATCAGAGGCTACAGTCTTGCATAGCCAGAGCTTCAGCTCCTGACAGACCAAGCAAACAATGCAGAGGTAGAAGAGCTGGTGTGTGGCTGCCTGAATTGCTGTGCCTGGATTTTCGTTGTGATAGAAGATTCTTTGGAGCCTGTGGAATGAATTCAATCCCTTGCAGGACTGGATCAGAACAGCCTTATCAGCTCCAGTAATGGAAATGTTAAATCCCTTAACTTGGGGCTTCCGGTCAAAAGGATTTCTCAGTTACTTCAGGAAGTTGATCACAAGAGGCGAAACTTCCACTTCTGCAGGAGGACTGGCACTTTGACATTTCGGACATCTGAAGTTGTGTGTTCTGGTGCTGGGGTGAAGGAAGTTTGCTGTGCCTCAGTCCAGTTCCACAGCCCTTGCCCCCCTCACGGTTGACATGGTTTGCAGCCCCACTGGAGGTGCCAGGAGATACGTCTGAGAGCCTGAGTGTATCAAACAGACTGAATTTACTTCTTAGTCATGGATGTGGTTGAGTCATAAGCTTGAGTGTGCTCGGTAAACACTGTAACTGTTCGGTGAATAAATAGAAGAACCCGATTTACAGAGGGATGAACGTCACAAGATGCCCTTCTGCTGTGACTGGTCCTCAAGTGGGGCTATGAGCATCCCATTTAACCTTTCACTGCTTTACCCTCTCATCTCCTGCACAGTGGGGCTCAGGGGGTTGTTAAAATTTGATGACAAATTGCTCTGTAACACTGCGTAGCACGAGGCATTCTCAGTTCTTTGCTTTCCCTCTCTAGGGTGGATACACGCGGTTTATACTCCAGTAGATTCTCTGGTGTTTGGTGGAAATATCCTGCATAGCTTTAATGTTCCCATGCAGCTTCGCATCTATGAGATTGAGGACAGAACAAGGGTAAGGACACTTGATTCTCTTTTTAACTGAGCAGTTCTTTGTGACTATGATCTGTCATAGTCTCTCGCTCGTATTCCCTCCTGACAAACAACAACTGACGGGATCTCCGTGTCAGAGGCGTTGAAACAAGAGGTAAACATGAAGTAATGAGACTTTCAAATGTTGGTTTATTTTTAGTGGGATTTACTCATCTGTTTTTCCCTACTTCCCGCAGATGTGTCCCTTCTGTGTCTTTTGTCTGCCTGTTAAACTTCCATAAAGCACCTTCCCTCTTGCACAAAAACACGTCGCGCTTCACAGACCTTGGTACCCGAATTTCTGGTAACCCCCTGCTTATCACCTCTCTGTGCACACCTGGGATACCTGGGCCTGGAGAACCAGTGGCACTGGGATGGTTCTGCTGTCCACAGCTGAACTGCCAAAGCTGCACAGAAGTCGTGTATGAAATGACTTCTGTAACTGGCAGGATTTTCTTCTCCGGTGACTCGATACTGTGCAAGATTTTCTAAGAACAAAGAGGCTGGGGTGGGACATTAATCTGAACATTGTAATGTTCATCTGGCTGTAGCATCCACCCGATGGGAAAGGTTGGAGGTTACTGTGCCTCCTCTTTGTTGGGAGTGAAAATTTTATCCTTGGTTAGTAAACAATGCACAGAGTCATCATATCCTTTGCAGTTTCATAAAGCAGCAGAATCTGAAGGAGGTGCCACCATTTTAGTGGGCTCTTAAAAAAGCTGTGCAAGGCCCTTGTGGCATTCAGACCCAAAAATGGGCCAGTATGTGCAAATCCAGATGGGGACATTTTTTTGAGGCCTTGCACTGAGACAGTGCTGGTAAATGACTGGCACAGATGCCAGCTGTGGTGTTAACGGAGATTTGGGCTGGCAAAATGGCAGGAAATGGCAATTCTTCACTGAAAAGTCTTAAAGCAGTACATAGTGGACATCAGTGCAGTTCACTGTTGTGCACCTCTAAAGAGGGCACAGTTCTGGCTCCAAGTGGGCTTTCACCCCAAATGGCTTTCTTTGCAGTGAGAGTGCATAGGCCTGAAGCAAATACGTGTTATTCTGAGGTACATCTCTGACTCGGTGGCAGGAAGGGTGTCCTCCTCCCAGCCCCCCTGACTTTGCAGGGGGTACAAGGCCTGGTAATCTTCACATTGCAAAACAGTGGTGGGAGCAGTTGGTTTCCTGGAATGACTTTAATGAAGAGAAGAAATATTAAGCAGAAAAATGGATTCTTAGTGGAAGAGACATGAAGACAAAAGCTGAAATTTAGGGGAATTAGAAGACAGAGCAGAGAGCAGAAGTAGAGACCAGAGTGGATTCAGCCTGGCTTTGAATAGGTGTCCCAAGAAAGAGCATCATGGTCTAAAGAAAGTGTAAAGGACCTGGATAGGGAAAAGTTACGGTGGCAGAAACAGGAAGGGGCTCACTGTGGCCTGGCAGAGGTGCTGGGCACAGGAGGGTTTTCAGAGTGACTGTAAATAAGAACCAGCAATACCTGCTGGAAATACACACTGCAGGTGTTCAGGGGAGGGTCTGTTGGTGTTGGGAAGGATGGGCACACAGGAAACTCAAATAGAGTAGTCTGGGAGGAAGGGTCAATGCTAGAAATTAGTTAATTCCATTGATGTCTGTGGGGAAGATGGCAAGGAGACGCTCTTTTCCCTGAAGTGGTATAAAAGCTGGCATTTTGTTCCCACAAGACTTGAGCAACCCAAGATCACACACTTTGGGTTCTAACTGCTCAGTTGTGCCTCATGTCAGGCCCCTGCCCTTGGGAAGTTGGGTGCAGCTTTGATCTTCTAAGCTTTTTACACCAGGAAGCAAAATTCCCCGTACAGTCAAATATTTTGGTAACTTTTAGGAACTTACCAGCCAGGTCCACTGAAATGCCTCTTAAAATTTGCTGGCATCCTGATCCTGGGGGGAGATTCTGGGAGTTGGGTATCTGCATCTTCAAAATGTCCTGTCACAGTTTGTTTGGAAAGGGATACTGCAACATTTGGAAATCCCAAATCAGTCCTTTACCCTTGTCAGTTTTGGTTTAGATTTTCTTTGAAGCCTGTGTAGTTCTTTATAATTTTCCTTGCAAAAAATACTTAAATGCTTTAAAAAAGACCAATGAAAGCCAAAAACCCAGAGGTTCCATGACTTCACAGAAGCAACGTCAGCATTTTGGATGTTGATGTGTGCTGGCAACATGTTACATGCAGCCTGTACCTGTGCTCAAAAACTTAATAACTGAGCTGTGTGAACAGCTGAAGAATAGCGAGAATTTCTGGACAGAAACAAAATAGAAGCTGTTCATCTAAGGCATACAGAAGTTTGATAAAAGAGGGGAAAATCAATACTGTGATTTAGAAATAATAACACCCACCCCTCCCCAACGTAAAAATGTCACGCAGGAATCTTGAGGGGGGGAAATGGTTTCAAAACAGGATTCTGGTTTGTGCTACGTTATTTGCTTTGCCAATCAAATTTTGTCATTTCTTTGTTGAAATAATTCCATTCAGCCACTGGCTGCTCTGGCAGACTCAGTACCACGCAGCTCACACAGATTTGCCAGTGTGAACGTACTGCAAATGAGTTTCTCATCAGTATTGATCTTCCCATTGTGTATAGCACAGAAGTAAATTACATGATGTGATTGACAAAGTAATTTGCCACACTCAAATCGAAGTGTAATACAGGTGTGCTTCCCCTCTTCATTTTGCACAGAGCAATTTTATGGAGGTTTCACTGTGTTTAAACCTGCTCTGTAATGCTTAATCATCTTTGATTGCTGATATTCAAAGTAATTTTTATGCTAGGTGTAGTTATTGTCTTAGCAGCTCAGACAAGAATAAATTCATGGTTGAAATGGTAATGCTGATTTACAGCCTGATAAAATTGCTTAGTTTATATACTTGTCATGCTTATTCTAGCTTAATTCCTCATACCCCTGGGAGACTTTTTAAGAGGCTTGTAGCCATTTAAAAATAGTTTTAAGGAGTAATAAAAAACGTGTCTATTGTCGGAAACAGCTCCTAATGTGCAATTGAGGTAAACAAATATTCTCCAGCCTTACAGTTCGTGGAGACTCTCATTTTGCAGCCTGGCTTTCCTGGAGGCCAATGAACAGGCAGTCAAACAGGCCAAGCTGTTCAGCTCTGCAAGCCCAGCTTGAGGAACTGCAGAGCAGGGATTCATCATTCGGCACAGGGGGGGATACAGCTCCGTGGTACTGAAGAGGAGGAATGTGTCAAACTTACTCCCAACTCCTCTAAATTTAACTGCCTTAAAATGTTTGAACATGAGTAGGGACAAGGGCACTCCAAATATATACGTAAGGTGGTCACTCACAGATGATGGTGTTTGCTATTCATTGTGATTTCTGGAATGGAAGATAACATTTCAAGTGGAGGGATTAATAATTTTGGAAATAGTCATAAATCGTGCTTCAGTATTGTGATTAGATTGATTAAACACAAGTGGAGTTTGTAATGATTTGTATGGGCATTGTGGAAGAGACTAATACTTCCTTCAGGAAAGCCTGGGTCTTTCTTGCTTAGGATTTTTGTTTTGGTTTTGGAGGAGGATATAAGTCTCTAAAATAATTTCACTTTGAACTGAAGAAATGGATCATATTCCAGGGAGGATTTTTTCTTGCTGTACAGGAATAATTAATTTTTTTTTTTTTCAGTGGGTTGTAAATTATTAATCACAGAAGTTAGAGCTGGAAATGCCTATTAGATCATCCAGTGTATTTCCCTGCTGGTGGGGAATTTAGTCCTCTGGCAGTGTCTGTATCAGATATTACACTTCAAACTCATCACAGAACATTTTTAATTTCTTTCCTTCTTTCTGTTATTCCTCCCCCCCCCCAAAAGGGTTCATTTGACTATGAGTGTACAATGGAAAGAGTATGGACATAAGGCACATAATGCAGTTCACATCCATTACAATTAATAAATGTCCAAGGCTATCACAGAGAGCACACTCCTCTATTCTTTTCCATAAGGCAAACCTTAAAAGTTTTTAAAGCGCTAAGAGTTGCTTTACTGGCAGAAGGCCCTGTAGTTCTTTGCGCCAGTATCTCTCTCTACAGCAGCTCTTCCTTCTGAAGGTTTGTAAAAGCAGAGCCTTCTCGGGCAAACCGTGGATTCCAGAGGCATGGAGGGATTTGCTGTGGGTTGGAACATTGATAGCGAGGCAATTAGGAACTCAAATTGAATATTAAAGATTGATATACATAATGGGAGCACTGCATGCATTACTGCCTTGTCTTTCACATTGAATTAACATTGGTAACAACTAAATTTGGTGAAGCTCAGAATCTGTCAACAAATGTTGAGCAATGATGTCTTTAATATTCCCAGGCATGTGGCTGAAAACCTTTTGAAGGCTGAGGGGTGGAAGGCGGCTTCCTGTTTGTAAGTCAATTCTTTGCAAATTTTGTTTCCTGCAGTGCTCTCTTGGAAAAATTTGAGTTCCTTTATTAGCATATATTTTAGCATGGCTAATTTCCCCTGTGTTCCCTAATAGTGATAAGTGACTTGATCTCTTCTTTATGACAAATAACTAAACCAAAGGGAAAATTCTCTCCGATGCAAAAAGGCCCTGGGGTTAAATGTTCTCACATTTAGGGGGTTGTTGTTTGGTTTGGGGGTTTTTTTTTCCTTTTCTTTTTTCCCTTTATTTCTGGTGTTTGTAACAAACAGCACAGGAAACATTTGGAAAGGTGCAGCGTTGCTGGATGCACAATCCATAGCAACACGCAGTTCAGATTTGCCAGCTGTGTTTGTGCTGAATTTAAGAGATCTTAACTTTTTGGAATTGCTATGGAGTGTTTAAATCCTACACTGTGATACATTTAGGGGGACAATACAGTATATTTTCCCTCTGATACACCACTAAAAGTGTTTGCATTTCCTGTGCCCTTTGAGCAGAGGCAAGTTCTTTGGCTGTCCACCTCGGGGACAGCTGTCAAATATGGGCATTCCAGTAAGTCACTGATCTGCTCAGGTGGATGCTTTGATCACCACACAGATGTTTGGGACAGGGCTGAATTTGAACTTCTGTGGTTCTGTTTAGACTTTAGGCTTTTGGGCATGCTAGGGTGGGGTGATGTTTTGTTTGGTTTTGCTAAGGTAATGCTCCTTTCTGGTGCAGTCCAGATTTTCACTAGGAGTGGGTGCCCACCTCTGGGCTAGGGCCGAGTGAATATGCAGAGAACGTTTTAAAGCAGCTCCTGTAATCCCGGTGCAGTGCCTGCAAAATGCAGATTTCTGTGCCACCAGGAGAAAGAGGTGTACAGTGTAAGTACAGGTGCATGCAGGAGGCATGGCATCCATTTTTAACAAGTCAAAGGAAAAACACACATCTTCCCACATTTTGGGAGCTTCCTAGATTCTTCTTTGGTACAGTGACCTCCCACAGATAGAAGACTATGTTGGAAAAGAAGGAAACCCACTTTCTTTTCTTTTGAATCTGAAATACTCTCACAAACACCTAGTGTTGGAGAATTTTGTGTAAGTACAACAGGTCTGAGATGTAAGAAACAGTGCACAGCTTGACAGGATCTTTTGTCAAAATCCTGCTTTTCTCTCCTTATTCTGTTTGTGGCAAAATCTGACTTGTTATCAAAATACTCAATGTGAACCACATGAGGGATATTTACTTCAATGTGCAGTTATCAATAATCAGGAATTTATGTGTTCATTTGTTTAATCAAATTGTTGTGATGACCACAATCGCAAAAGAGGTATTTCCTGCTTGACTGATTTAGGTAATGTTGCCATTTTGATAAGAATCCTGTGCTAGTGTTTAGGGGATGGAAACCCACGCCTCTACTTTGAGCTTTAGTGACTAACATCTGTATGTGACCACCCTATGTTTCTACAGCAGGTAAATAATACCGTAGGGGCCATCCATCAGCTTCCTGATTTCGCAAGAACACAAACCCTCTCCTCTCCCACCACCCCAAGAGGATACAAATTAGTGAACCAAGAAATGATGCTGTCATGGCAGGCAGGCAGGCTCGCTCCTCATTCCGTATGCTGGAGGCATTCAGCTCCCTGCTCCCACCCTCTCCCCTCCCCCTCCTGCACACTGTTTGTGCTCCTGATAACACGATGGCAATGATGACTGGCCCTTGTGCTGCAAACTTCTCTGCCTTCCCCCTGGACTGACAGTGTTGCTCTTGCTTCCAGGTGCACGCCAAATTCCGGTATCCTTTCTACTATGAGATGTGCTGGTATGTTCTGGAGAGATACGTGTCCTGTGTGACCCAGCGCTGCCACCTCAGCAAAGAGTACCAGAAAGAATCAATGTTAATTGGTGAGTGAATCCTTTGAGTGCATATTCACCACTGGTGCTGGCACCTCGGGCGAGTCGCTGCTTTGGTTTCTGCAGAGCAGATTATAAACTGAACTGGAGGACTGTAGTATTTCTAATGAACTGTTTCTTTTATTTTGGGGTGAGGAAGGTTTTTGATTCTTGAAGCGTTTACAGGAAGTACCAGCCTACTTTGAATTAGATTTATTGAGTGTTCCCTTAGCAAGCGGATCCTAGGAAAATAATTTTTGGATGACTTTGTTCCTTGGTTTCAGTAATGTTTGTGTTGAGATGATCTGCCAAACAGTTGAGGATTTACTGCCATGTTTGGCACAGTAGCTCAGAAGCCAGAAATGTGTGTATTGCGAATATGCTCTGGTGGGGTGGATATTTAGTCCTTTTATAGAGTGTCTCCTCTACAGAATGTGTTATGGTCACTAAACCTGCCTTCTTTCTCCTCTCTTTTCCTTGAACTCTACTGTAATTCTCTCTGGTGACTGACTTCTAGTTCTGCAGAATAACAAACCCGAGAAAACACCTACACAAATCTCCATGATCTATAACCTCAGTGCAGGGAGGTTGAAGAAACCTTTACAACAAGAGCTGAAAACAGACCAGAGCAGAGGCAGATAGATGTGCCTGAAGCAGCAGGGCATTACCTTGGCACTGATGTGAGCTTTGCATCAATGTGTGACAATTCCAGTGGTTGCCTTGCTGAACTGCCCTCTTTTTCCTCCCTTTGATGGAACAAGGCCGTGGGCCATGTTGCCTCCCCGCTTTTAAGCACAGAATAGCTGAAAATAGCACAAGCACCAGCTAAATCTTAACTGATATGTGTTAAGTGTGGAGGAGGACTGAAGTATTTCTGTGCCTCCTGCTCCCTGAGGTGCCACTTGGAGTGAACCTGGCGTGGTTGGCACTGCCCCGGGCACTGGGCAGAGGAGGGAGATGTTCACCTACGAGCATAATTCTCAGTAGAAGGGATTGAAGAAGTTATGGGCAGATGTCACCCTCCAGTGAGTTTTACTGACCTAGAATAACTTGAAGAAGTTTAATAGTCTATGTAGATAGGCCAGGGAAATTTCTTGGGGTCAATGGGAATTTGGGTGCTTCACATTTAACTCTGTGAGAGCTTACTCAAGAAGGGTTACTCAAACAGGAACTCTGTGTGGAGGAATTTTTCTCATAAGGCCATCTTAGAGGAAAGGAGGAATTAGCTCTTTGGATCAGCTAGAGCAGTGACAAAACTCTGGTAACTGCATTCACTGGAAAATAAGGAACAATCTCCTGTAGTCTAAAGCACTGGCATGACAAGAGGCTGGTCCTGCAGGCAGGGCAGGGGTGCCAGATCAACGAGGTGTAATTTCAGAACAAACTGGCTGTGGAGAGTGGATGGTTCAGGGTATGGAGATGGGACCTTTTCCAGCTGAATCACCAGTGTGAATTTCAGCCCAGCTCCCTAATTACTGATAATAGTTTGGTGAATGTGCCTCAGTCCAGTCAGTAGCTGAGAGATATTCCAATCCTATCCTAGTTCCAGCTCACCTGGAACTATAGATGTCCAGTGTCTAGAGGGAACAGGGTTGTTTTGCATGACCAAAGGGTCCTGGTAAATCTCTGACACTGACATCCAGGGCCTTTCTCTCCAGGACAGATGTATACTTTTGTTTTGTCAGAAACTTGGGGTTTTTTTATTTCTTGGCAGAATCTTAACCTTAAAATAATTATTTAACTGAGGGTTGTGACCAGATCTTATATATCTGCTGGGTCTTTCACTTTGGCATTTGTCATATTCAAAGGAGTAAAGGAACATTATTTACCTTCACAAAGCTGCACTGCTTTGTTCTGCGTGAGTAGTACTGTTTCCAGTACCTGCTTTTCTTTTAACTGGTCTGTGTCCAGGCTCTTGACTCAAATAAATCTCTATGAACTGTAATCCTTTAGTTAAACTGGTTTGTTCTGTGGTGTCTGTATCTTAATATTCACCTGCTGAGGGATAGGACATCCAAATGAGGTCAGTGTTCCAAACCCTGCCTCTTTGTTTTTAAGCTTTTCTTCAGAGCTGTTAAGGTCCTTAAATTGTCTCTTCCTTAGGGACTTCTCTATCTGCAAGCAATTTCTTGATTTCCCATGAGGGAGTATCCCTTGACGAAGAATTTCCCATTATTCTCCTTAAAGAGTAATGAAGCAAAGTACTTAACTTCTCCTCAACCCCCTCCGTAGATTTAATTGTCTTCTGTCCCTCTTGCTTTAAGAAAAAAAAAATTCTTCACATCCTCGTATTCATTTTCAGAAATTTCTCTTGATGGTCTTAATGTTTCTCCTACTTCATAAAAATAATTTCCTTGACACAATTTGTTCTTAATGTCCACTTTCCACCTTTCCTTTTGGGTGCTAGAACTGGCTATTTTTCACCCTTGAGTGGTGCTGCTTTCTTTTCTCACGTAGCTTTCTGGATCTCAGAAGCTGAGCAGCTGATTATGAGTCGAGGAGGGCATCAACCACAGAGAGTGCAGGATGCTGCCCATGGTCTCTGGGATTCACCAAGGACTAGTTTGCATAGAACTGGTAGAAATTCTTTTCTCCTGCTTAAAAAAAAGTTACTGTGTTGATAAAGAACATCTTTGGAGAACACAGAAAACTGAGTTCATCAACAGCTGCGTTGTAAGGATGTCTTTAGACCTTTCCTACTGTGTTTTTATTACAGAGTATTTGTTTGCTTTGACGTGAAGGTTGGTGAATTCAGAGTGACTCTTCCAATTCGTTGCCTACTTGTGAAAATGTGTTGCTGTGATTGTGCTGTGACACCTCTGTCCCCATATTTGTATGCCACTGTAGCAATTTATATTGCTCTCTGTGTTTCTGTTTTCTAAACGTCTCCACTCACAAAACTTAGGACAGGAAAAAAAAAACACCTCTGTGGAGGCAGGGCTGAAACACTGAGTCTTCCCACTCCCTAAATAAAAATGTTAGTCCAGCTCTAAATGAGCTGGAGGACAATGGCCGTGGCTTCCTTCCCCATTCCGCAGGCCCAGGATGAATTTTCAGGCCGTGGCCTCCTAGTTAGTGTGTGAGGCTGTTCTTTTTCAGATCTCTCCCAGAAGGGCAAACACTCAGGGGAATGACGACATGACAGCAATCACAGGCTGCTGCAAAAGCACACCATCTCTTTCTCTTTTTTCTTTTCCTTGTCCCTCTCAACTGTGACATTTGTCCTGCCAGCTGAAATCAGAAGGGACCCTATTTGGGTTTTGAACATGCGCTGTTTCGGGGTGGATATGTCTTCATTATTTTTACTCTTATCATGAATGAGTCTGTGCTGGATGTTTTCAACCACAATTGACCTTCAGTGAGATACAGATCTCGAGAGTGAGCTGACAAAGAGTAATTGGGAGAAGATCCTGGGCTATCAAAGACACGATTTCTCTGTAGCCTGCAGCTTTTAAGATTCCCATTGCTAAAATTTTAACAGGGTGCCTCTAACTGTATATTAAGCCTGATGGATATAGAAAATATGCCCTCTGGCACAGTGAAGGAGCCATGTCTTTCCCCCCCCCCTTCCTCTTCTCAGGGGATAGAATAGATTTGCTTATGATAGACAGGTACTAGAGTACACTGAGTGATTCCTGTGTGGGGTGCTCCATGCAGTGATACATTTCCAGTATGCTCAGGGTTTTTTCTGCTAATGAAAATGTCATTGCTGTCTTTAGCAGACTGATAGCAACTGCTGCTCCCAAGTCACAGTGTCAGGGATTGGAGCTGGGAATGGCAGGGTAGATATTACACACTGGACTGTTCTAAAGAGTTTAGAAAGATTTCATAGTTATACCTCACCCCCATCCCTTTCTTTTAAGTCCTGTAATAGAGCAGGTTGTTTTCCAGCAAGGAAAGAAACTGTGTATAATTATTCTTCTTGTACAAGTGGATAACTGTGGGGAAAGTTAAGTGATTTGCCCAGAACCACAGGGAAGTGAACTGCTATAGACAAAAAAAGGTATTTCTAACTCTCTGTCCTGTGGTCAAGACTGTGTTGCTCGTCCTCTTCACTGAGCCAGATCACTGACTGGTTTGTATGAGCTGGTTTTATTGGCTTTGAGATGAAGGGGGTGAAGGTCTTTTTGCACGAAGTTATGTGGGAGCCCAGACTGCATAACCCCTTGGAAACTGGGGTTCTGAACTGGTACTGGCTGGTGCATTTACTCAGCGGAAGAAACCACAGCTGAGCTTCACAGGAGCTGTGTTCCACAGGGAGACTTCATAAACCAAAAACCTCCAAGTCAGTGGAACCCTGGTAATACAGTGCTTAAAATACACTTCTCAACAAAGTAAATGCAGACTATGCTTATGCAGGGCCCCAGCTCACAGCACAGTAACTCTGTCAGACAGTGTTTTCATTGAAATGAATAAATAAAAATCATGGCATGTTACATTACAACAAAACACTTGAAAACACAAAATTGAATCTCCCTCACCTTGAAGTTCTCCTTCCATTATTGATTCCCTTGGTGCCTTTTTTTTTCCCCTTTTCAGATTAGCAGCAGCAGCAGACAGTTGTGTTTTGAGAGCAGCCTGCTCTTAATCTGCTGGTGCACCAGCGCTATAATCCCCTGGTGCTCCAGAATAGCCTGGTACACTCCAGGTTAGCAGCAAACCCTGTTCCCAGAGGTGAAATCAGCCAAGGCATCAGGTAGCTGCCAGGCTTGCAGAGAGCAGGGCCTGGGTTCGTTTTGGGGTTGGATTTGAGTGGTTTGTGTGTGCCCATCCCCAGGTGTAGCTGGCACAGCAGGGCTGCCTCGTGCAGACAGCCGGTGGCAGGGAAGCGGTGGCAGCTGGCAGGACGGAATTGCAGGCCCCCCTCCGTGGGCTTGTTTCTCATGGGAATAGGCCCCCAGTATGTCGTGGTGTTCCCTCCTCTCCTGGCTTTTGTTTCCACAGATTAGAGCAAGAGACAAAAAGTGGAGATCTCTCCTGAAAGCCGTTTTCTCGTAGCACCAGCGCATTGCTTGGAGTAAATTATTCACACCTCCATAACGTGATCTCCCTCGCTTTCTTTAGGCCTTATTTGTGCTTGTGATTTGCCCCAGTTTCAGCCATTAGTTCCTGTTCAGCAGAGCCACAGCACAGGAGGACAGAAACGTGACTTTCTGTGTGCAGATTTATACCAATTTCTGTTAATGACACTGTCCTGGTAGCAGAGGGATGTGTATCTGCTTTCACCCTCTCCTGTTTGAAGCCAGATCATGGCATTTTCTCCCACCCAGGCTGGGCTTTGTGCTCCAGTCAGTTGTAAAACAGCTCACCAAAGCAGTGTGCTTTAGAGAAGGGGCTCCAGCCCTGGATCCAAGAGCCTGGATTCTGATTCCTGGTTTTTCCCTAGATTTGATGTGTGACAATGAGCAAATCGTGCTTTCTCCCAAGCATCTGTTTCCTCAGTTGTAAAATGGGAGAATGACATAAGCTGATTATGTAGCCTTTGAGGTGGGTCCATGTGCTTGCTACTGTGGACAAAGGAAAAAACAGTGTGAAATAAAAGTTGGATAACAGAGTGGGTTTTAAATGTTCTGGTTAAGATATTTTCTAATCCTGTTTATTTTTCGAAGAGAAGCATGGGGGTGTATTAGCACAGAGCAGGGAGGAGGAGCTGCTTTGGAGTGTTGATGCCACCACCTCAGCACACAAAATAATCTGTTCTGTACTTCACAAGGAGGCTTTTTTGGAGGGTTGCGGGGAGGAAGTTCCCCTGCCCTGTGGATGGAGCTGGATTTGGCTGCAATCAGCCTTGCTGGTATTTTCTGTGACTGCCATTTCAGCTTAAACTTGCCTTTCAGGAGTCATTTTGTGGCCGTTTTGGTTTTGAGGAAAAATGCAAATGTGAAGTGGCCAGCTCGGATCTCTGGGGCAGCAACACACAGAGTTGACCTGGCCTTACAGGGTCTTTATTTGCTACTGCAGAGCTGAGCAGGCCTGGCAGACTCCCCTCAGACACTCTGCCACAGCCTGTTGCATCCCTGGTACCCAGCTGACAGATAACATGTATGTTTTGTAACGTGATGGTGCAAACTCTGCATGAGTCAAGGAGTTCTCTGCGATCAGAGAACTTCCAGCTCGGAACTGGGCTCCAGCGTTTGTTTTGAACCTCCCTGTTAAACAACCGGATGCTGAGCTTTTTCGTTAATGTCCAGTTAATCCTTCCTTGAGCATGATTCACATTGCCCTAATCCAAAGCTACTGCACTGCAGAGCGTGGAAGCTGTGAAAGGAACTTTTCATTAATTGTTCTCTCACTCTTTCTGTGTGACTTCTGTTTCCTTCGCAGAGTGTTTTTTGTTTGCAGCTTGATCTCGTACCCATTTTGGCCAGTAATAAAATTCACATTGACTTAACTGGGTGTTGCCAGTGTTAACTGTATTTTCCACAGAAATTCCTGCTGCTGCTAGCCTGCATTCAGTGTTGTTCACTTAGTGGAGGAAATTGTGCCTAATAAATAAGAAAAGATGTGTGCTTGAGGGAACCGTGGCCACTGGTTTCTTACACTGCTTTCACTGCTGGATTACGCAGAGTTGGGTAACAATTGGGATTCTTAGGGGGAAATTAAGATTAATAGTACTTTGGACTCAGAAACTTGCTTTTAAATTTTCCTGAGAAGTACCTACAATGTATCAGGGATGGCATTAAGAAAACCAGTGGCACGGAATTGTGACAGTCTTAGTGTGTTTTGTCTTGTTGTCTGTAAAACAAGCGCAATTGAAATCCTGTCTCAGAAGAGCAATGAGTATTCATGCACTAACAACTGGGGGTTCTTGTTTTATCAACAGTTAGTTGCTTGCAGAGAGGAAAAGTATTGAGGAGTTGATTTTGTGCTGTGCAGGGTTCCTGGAAGAATGATGATGTACAGCATTTTAACGTGCTTTCCCCCATCATTTCCCCCTCCTCCTTCTGTGCTCACTCTCCTCTTAAAGCTGCAAAGCTGCTGAATCTGGTCTCTTTCGGATTTGTGGGAAAATTAATTGTGTGTGACTTAAGAGCTCTGCCTACTCTTAATTGAAGGCATAGAGGACTGAAGCTTTGAAGAAAGCATAATTTTTCCCTAAATGTTTCCCAGTCATTTGAACTGAGTAGATGTTAATGAAAACCAGCATTAAAACAGACAAACAAACACCCCCCCTCCCCAAGAAAAAAAAATAAAAATCAGCTGAATAAAGCCCATTCCCATCACATACTCACTAGCCCATTCTCCAGTGCCCTTTGAAACAGGCAGCACCTGGTCCCAGTGGTACAGAAGTGTTTCAGCTGCGAGTTACAGTGGGTAAAAACTCAGCGTTCTTTTTCCAACTTTCAGATGCAAAAAGAAAACGCAGCACAGACAGCTATTCATCAGATTCGTGGTTAGACATGGATGAAGAATCTTGTGATGCCCATCTCCAGGAGGAGAAGGATGACAGCTTGGATAAGAACTCCAAATCCTTGGTGGATGGCTCCTCCTCACCCAACAGCACACACTCGGAAGGGAAGGAGGCTGCAGGAAGGAAACAAAAAGCCACAGTAATGAGGTACCTAAAAAGAACTTTGTCCAATGAGTCAGATGACAGCGTAAAATCAACGACCCCCACGGACTATCCCAAAACACCCACGGGGTCTCCAGCTACAGAAGTTTCAACCAAATGGACTCACCTCACAGAATTTGAACTGAAGGGTTTGAAAGCCCTGGTGGAAAAGCTTGAATCTCTCCCAGAGAACAAGAAGTGTGTTCCAGAAGGCATCGAAGACCCGCAGGCTCTCCTAGAGGACATGAAGGTGGGTGTCATGGCTTGCTGAGCCACACAAACTGTGTTCTGTGGGCACAGGAGTCAGCAGGAGAGCAGAAAGCAAAGTTTTGCCTCGGAGGGGTGGCAGCTGGTGCGTGGTGACCAGCTCCTGTCAGGCTGCTGTGCCACAGAGAGGGAAATCATCCCTCTACCCAAAGCTGTCTCTGCTCTGGGAGGTGGCTTGTTTGCAGCCTGATTCAAGTGACAGTCCTTTCTGACTGTCAGAGCAGTGGCCAGAAGTTTAAATCCTCTCATAGTTCAGCACTTGTTACGTCCCACGTGTAAATACTACACCTCAAAAAGTCTGTTTATCATTACAGTCATAATCTGCCCTTTTTGGCCTACTGTCTTCCTGGCTTACACCTCGTTAGCTGACACACGCACAATGTAAATACTTGATTGCAGTTCAGAAGACTGATTGTCTAACACTCACTGTTGCCTTTTTTTTTTTTTTACTTTCACCTTTTTCATTTTCCTTTCCTCCATTGCCCTCTATAGGTTGATAATTATTCTCCACTGGTACAATATACAGCTTTTGGAGATGGTATGAGGAGGGAGTGCTCACCAGTGACACAACTTCTCTTTACATTTTTGGTCTGTGTACAGTCAGGGTCTTCAGCTACATATTTTCTGTGCAGAAGTGCTCTGTAAGACACAATCTGAGGGGGAAATATATGTTTATGTGGTAAATAGGGAGCCTGTACTTTTTTAGTGCAAGGAGTGTAAAAGCTGCCTAGAAAGGCTCAAAGCCAGTTAAGAGAGGGCTGAACACGTGCAGTGAAACCATATTCCATGGTCTTGGAGCTTGGAAGTGTGATACATGGCACTCGCTTTGGGAAGCCACAAGAGCTCAGAAATTATCTTCTTGTCAGCTCAGCCACTTTGTACCTGAAAGTGGACACACGTGCCCGAAGTTGTGGCTGTAGATTTACTGGCTTGCTTTGGGATCAGTCATCTTCTAACAGGAAATCAAGATGAAGGTTCAGGACCAGGAGTTGAGTCTGTGGTGAAGCAGAATGGTAGTGTTGCTTCTCCAAGCTTAATGCGCAGACCAATTTTCATTTAAAAATAGGTGAAATCCAGGGAGGGATACAGCACATAATAAGTGGTGCAGATGTTCAGTGTGCTCCTGCTCCCTCTTTTGATGACATACTCCAGTGTGCTGAGATGTCTTCCTAGAGCACAGCAAGGTACCATATGGGAATCTGGTTTAAAGCTCCGTGTGGGAGTATCTGTTTTCTTTCTCCTCTCCACAGCAGTGGATTCACTGACTACAGAAATGGAGAACTGCAAATGGACATTTAAAAAAAAGGCCAGTATCACCTTTTTGGTGATTTTGTGCTTTAACTGGTATGAAGTGGGCACCTGCCCGTTTCCTGTGTGCATCTTGCAGAGTTACAACCTTGATGTTCCATCTCCTTTGATAACTTCCTGCTTCTAAACTTTCTCCCCTTGCCAGCACACACTGTAACCATCAGGATGTATCCCAGCATCTGGATATTGATGGTTCCCTGCTGGTTAAAGAGCCCATGACCACATCTAAACACCGTGAATGCTGCAAAATAGTTTTCCCTGGAATCACCTCTGTGTGTTTGGCGAGTCTGTGACAGATTAGTCAGAGTGAGACCTTTTTAAAACCTTATTAACTCAAACATCTTCTTGAACAGTGTCTAAAGAATGGTTAAAGAACTTTCTGACCCATCTTTTTACAATATTGACCCACATTTAAGGCAGCCCCTGAGCTGGACACAGGGAATGAACATTCCCTTGGGGTTCGCAGGGATCCTCATCCCGTGCTTCACATATGGTAATGGAGGAGCCGCTGTTATCACAGGTGCAAAGAGCGACCACAATTTTGGCTACTGGCTTTACGTGCCACGGATGGGATTTTCCGAAAAGTCAGTGTTATTTAATGATAACCTGCAAAAGATAAGTGTAATTAGAGTGAAACTGTAATTGCTTGACGTTTCTGCAGAGAAGTTCTGATCTTTAGCATCCAGATCCCAGATGAGGAAGAGCAGGAACACACAATTCATGACTGCCTGGGGAAACCTGATTTAAAAGATTTTGCCCTGTGCCACATAGAGACGCAATGGCAGGGGAAGAAATACAGTCCATTTTTCCAGAATAGCATTTATCTCCTTGACCACTGAATCATGTTCCCTCTTACTTTGCTACTAGTTTTCCAAGCTGTACAGATAATAAGGAGGGGGTTTTGCTGATAGCATCAGCAGTGGAGTGAGCAAAAGCCTGGCCCCTTTACCTCACCCTGATGAATATCCAGAGCATCAGTCATCTGTGGAACTGAATGGAGGTAGGAATCCTGCAGAGGCTGTGCAGATGAGCCATGCTGGGGCTGCATTTGGCTGTACTCACAAGGTTTATTTCATGGGCAACCCAACTTTCAGGCTGTGATGTATTAATAATGCATCCTATTAAAAGTACCCTTTTAGTGCACCCATTTGAGAGTTATTTTTAACAAATGCAGAGCAAGAACATGCTCTGACAAAGTCTGAAAGCTCTTGGTCTGCTTGGAAGGTCTTGAACAAGTTTCTTCCTGAAGAAAATAAATCTGTGTTTATTGTAGCACTTTTATTTCTTAATGAAATACGCTCAGGAACTTTTCTGTATGACATTCAAGTCTGTCTTTGTGATTCAGGAAGATAATTAATGTTTTCAGAAAACAGGATATGGGTAGTTAAACTGGAGAAAGGAAACCATTTTATTCAGTGATGTGAAGTTTCACAGAACTAATCGGGGTAGCTCACAAAGAATCCATGCTTTGCCAGCTGAGCCAGGATATAGTAAAGGATGGGTGACTGGATTACTGCTCTTAGTGGTAAATACAACTACAGCTATTTAATGTCAAGGAGGGGAGACTTTTTGCAGGAAAGTAATTTATTTTCCTTATGAGAAGGGAGACTGAAAACTAAGCTAAGCCTTGTAAATTCCTTGCACATCATCTGAGCTCCAAACTAACTGCAGCTGTCTGGTGGGGACACAGCAATCCAGAAGTGCCAACTGCTGCCTCTGCAGATTGAGAACCCATTTATCACCGTGATCGATGGAGTGCAGCAGCACCAGGGAGCCTTCTGGGCAGAGAGTAACAGCCTGACTTGGGGAGCAGGTCAGTCCTTCCCTCAGCTCGAACAAGGAATTAAATCCCTGCTGGCACTGCATCGCCTGAGTCCTGCATTCAGCACCTCAGGAGCTCCTCAGAGGCCTCCACAGAGATTCCCAAAGCAGTGTTGACTCCATGGCAGATGCACCCGAGCAGTCGGCCGAGGAGGTGCAACACTCTGTATCCAAGTGTCTGTGGAGCCACTGTGCGAGCAGCAATGTGAGGGGAAAGGGCTGTACAGATGAAGATTCCCTCCCTGGGAATGCTCAGCTGACCCAGCTGCAGAAGGACAGAGGGCCTGGCACTGCAGTTGTGGACAGGGTGAGCAGCCAGAGGTCACTGCTGCCGTTGTCCTCACATTCTTGCTGGTGCTGTTACTGTTGGAGGCACGTGCAGCCTCAGTCACACCTTGTTTGCCAAATATACACGCCCTGAAATGAAGTATAAATAGTGCAACGACTCCAGCTCCCAAATTAAAAATTAAATCTCAGCTGACCTGTTATAAAAGTACCTACTGAGGTACTTTTGAGTAGGCTGAGAAAGAGAGGCAGGAAAAAAAGTCACTGAGAGGTAATTGTACTTAGATGGTGGCCTAGGGGATTGGAAGAGTTTCATCGTGTGGCTTCTCCACTTCATATTTAGCTACCAACCAGTATTTCAGTGTCTCAGAGATGCAGCTGGGTGGGCTTGTGCATGGAGAAGAGACTGGAGAGGTAACAGCACACTCCTTGGTGTAGTTTGCACCCCACATCACAGGGCAGGTAAGGCTGAGCAGAACTTTGATCGTGGCAGTGTGCAGCCCACACTGAACACACTGCCAGGGATCCCTGCCCGTGTGCAGCCTCTGATTTCCGCACACTACGTTTCTGTGTGTTGCCAGTGGGTTGGGAATTCCTTTGTGCTGTTGGGGAACAGGATTGTGAGATCTGCCTCCTAATAATGCCACAGACCTTCCCCACTTCAAAGCAGAAACGCTGCCCTTCTCCAGAAGGGCCTGTGGAAGTCCATTAGGGCAGAAGAAACTCAGTTTGAAGAACAGAGTTTGTCAAATATCCGCAACTCCTTGGCAGGAGGAGAAGATTCTTGTGCAAGACAGATGATATCTACTGAAATATGTTCTTACTTTTTCTTGCCAAGAAATCTTACCCCCTTCTCATCCTGATGACAGGAAAAAAACTCCTTCAACTGAATGCATTTCAGGGGAGTCGTTCCTTGCTGTGCTTTTGAAATTAATGGCTAAGCTGAATTCTTACATAGTTAATCAGCTTCTTTCCTCCATACCTGCTGTTGTCACCACAGCCCTCAAGTGTAATGAATCGGGCCGCCTTGTGCTGGAGGAGCATCATGTTGTTTCTCTAACGGGAGCCCCATGGCTTTTCTTTATCTTCTTTTTTCTCCCCCTTGTTTTTAAGCAGGTGAACAAAAATCTGCCTCCTCCAGCCTGTTGTGCTCTGACACTTGACGCTCCAGTCAGTGCAACTGTGGCTGTGCTGCGCAGACAGCCGTTGTTTTCAGCTGCCTGAGATGATAAGCTGCCATAGTTTTACATTTCTCCTTGGATAATATTTTCACGTGATACATATGATAACAAGAAACCTTCATTACCTTGCCAAGTTCTTGGAATATAGTCTGCTTTCTATTGAACTCCGAGTCTCTGACAGTCGTTAGTGGAAACGTTAAGGTTTTCTGTCTTACAGGCTTTCAAATCTGGGAGTAGCAAAATCAAAAGGGAGTTAATTTGTCCTTTGTTTATATGGCTCTCAAGCGCTGCCTTGTTCTGGAGATTTTTTGGTTTTGCAATGAGATTACAAAATCCTCTCCCGTTTTTAGGATGGAGAACTAGCTTTCAGAATGTGGTCACAGTTCAGTTAATGCAGTGATCCCTCTCAAAATAAAATGGACATGAGAAAAGAGGTGCTCACTTAACCCCCAAGAGTTAATATGCCAGTGATTAGTCCACAAGTAAAAGTTGTTGGGTGTGCCACTGGAGGAGCACACGGCTGCAGGTACAACACAGGCTCTGCATCACAACCGGAGTGGGGCAAGCTGGGTTTTACTCCTGACCTTTGCAAAGCCCTGAGTGCAGCCACAGCACGGGGCTGGTCTCCTGGGCTTGTGCTGGTATTGCTTATTTTTGTCACTGGTGCTGCTTTTGGCCTAACCAGCATCTAGAACAACCTTCCTGGTGTGATGTGTCTGAGGGAGCAGTGCTGTGCTGGTGCTGTGGTGTTCATTAGTAACACAGCTCTCATTCGAGCACAGGCTGGGGAATTGGGCTGAGTGTGACAGGCTGTCTGAGCTCCAGGGAGAAAGCCAGCCCCAGGGACACTCATCCAAACGCAGGCTCTTGGGGACTGGAACATGCCATTGTACCCTGGGCTTTAGCTGGATGATTACAGATGAATTCAAGTGCACTTCCTATTAAAACAATTACTGTATTTTAAGCTCTTTTTGTATAGTGTGTGAAATTTCTAATTACTAGAGCTCTGCACTGGGGACTGACAGACCCTGGTGCCTGTTGTTGGCTAATTAAGCTTTTTTCATTTACTTGGGAGCAGCACCACTGAACTTCGTTGGGGTTATCTCCTAAATATTCTGTTGAGGCAATTTCCAACCTGCAGTTCTTGTTTGTTCTATTGGAGCATTTTTTTCCTTTGCCTTTAACGTGTTAGTGCTGATTTGGGCTCCAGTTTTCAGCAGCACAGCAGAATCCTCCTTCTGACTCGTTTTTTGTTTTCATTTCTTCTTTTTTCAGCCACCAAATGAAGAGCTTTGCAGTTAAGTTAGTGAGCACGTAGGGAGTCATGGGAAGTGAGCATGGACTGTTCCCAGCTGCACAACTGAGTACACTTAAACAGAGTGTTTTACCACCTCTGTGTTGAGTTGCTGGTCATGGGAGTGATTCACAGTGGGAGCTGTGTCAGCCAGTGCAGCCCACTCACGAGATTTCTAGAACAGTGCAGCAAAGCAAAAGGGTTTGGTGGGGGTGGAAGGGAGGGCAGACCAATCCTTTTTCCCTTAATACTGCACTGTCTGGAGTCAGATCCTTTCCTAGTGAACACTCAGGAACCTGAATGCCTCACCTGATCACATAAAGGGGGCTGGATTCCAGCAGCTCTGGCCTGCCCATCAGTGGGGAAGGAAGGGCTGTGGGAATGACGGTGCTCTTGGATTGTCATGTGCAGAAAGATGAAAGGTTACAGAGCACACTTGTATATCTTGGCTTACCTGAATGTTCAGGCATCTGAGGATTGCTCTAAACTACACACCTGCTGCCCTGTGACTGCTGAAATAGCGGTGGCAGATCCTTGGGGATTCTTGGGCCTTTTGTAGACTTGGTCAGGAGAGAAGGTGTCAGCCGTGGGCTTGGTTGGGATATACTGAGCTGGAGTTTAAAGAGAGAGGTGATAGTGGTAAGACACTGGTCTTGGACACACCAGTATTAAAGAAGCCTGTAACATCTGAGGTGGTTGAGGGATGATTTTGCTGCCTGCTTGTTAAGTTTCACATCGTGGATGTTAACGAGAGGTGCGACAGTTTTGGTGTGAGCTGGAAGTTTGGAAACAAAGGTGACTTGCAGAGATCTCCTCAGTCTGTCATCAGACTGGAGCATTGTCTTCTGTAGGTCTCTGTGCTCTCTGGTTGTTTCTCTGGTTAATAAAGGCCTTTTCATTTCCAACAGAATATACTAAAGGAACATGCTGATGATGACCAAAATCTTGCCATTTCGGGTGTCCCTGTGGTCAGCTGGCCCAAGAAGACCCCAAAGGTAATGAGATACAATTACTTACTTGTTATTGTTGTGGCCTGGTGTATAGATCTGTGTCAGATCTATAATCTGACAAAGCGCTGTCTGTGATCTATTGGCAGTTTTTAGCATTTTTAACAAAAAATGCTATTTTTTAATGGGTTTATGATTAGGTCTTGAAGCAGAACAAGAAGGTGCCTCAGCAGGGAGAAATCATTACAGTTTCCATTTAAAAAGAATTTGTTTGGGCCTTACTTGTCAGTATAAAACTTTGATCATTGGTCATTTACTAGTTATGGTGAAATCTAAAAATATGGACACATTTTGTGTAAAATTAAATGGTGTGTGAATGCTACAAACCAGTCATTTGGTGAACAGTTTCTTCTGAATGAGAGGGTGGTTTTTCCCCTTACACCATGAGACTTCCTGAATTCTCTGCACAACATGCCACTGTAACTTTGAAGGATTGTTTTCCGTCCTTATATCTTAATTTTTCCTCCTGTGTATGGGAGTAATCATTTTCACTTTGCAGGACAACCATGGGGTTTGCTTTGTTAATGCTTATAAAGAATTTGAAATAATTAACTAAAGAATAATGTCAAAAGGCTGGATGTTATTTATAACAGTGGTATGTTTACCGCACTCCACTTATTCAGCATGCTGTAAAAGCAGCTTTGCTTATTTAGAAGATGTCTCATCGCTTCTATTTTTGCTTTCATTTTTCACTGAATTAGTTTTATAATCCATTATTTCTTTAGAAATGCTGAAAGGGTCGGTCAGCTTAAATCAGGCTTCAAACTGAAAATCTGTTGCTGTTTTCGTTGCACATACCTTTCAAATAATTATCAGGGGAAATAATTCACTCAGTTCTCACTTTGTGTGCATTTCTCACGGCTTTGCATCTAAACCACATGTAGCCACGAGAATTTGCTGTTTTCACGTGGGAAGTAGGAGACCATAAACATGCAACTGCCAGAGGAGAGTGGGGCAGGATGAGCACGTCGTGTTCCTTCTTGGTTTCTTTTTGGGTTTTAGCTCAGCACATTTCAGATAACTTGTATCTTGTTAATGACATATTTCCCACTTAGCCTGTAGTAAATCCATGGGAACATGCTCTGTGTTTAAAACATTTATTTGCTTAGAAACAACAGTGGAGAACCTTGAGAAACAGGTGTGGGATTCTCCACTCCGCTGTTTTGATGGCTGCTGTTCATTCCTCAGTCAGTACATCTAGGCATTGAATAAAGCAAAATCTCTGTGACCAGAGGAAAGGTTATTTTATAATAAAACTAAGAAACAACTGACGTTCTTTTGAGCTTGTGATGGAAGGGAGGATCGTGGTGCTTTGAGGCTCATATAAGCTTTGGCATTTGCTGATGTTCTTGTTCACTTTTATTTTGGAATCCTTGATAAATGCTTCATTTCTTCTACTTTATTTCTGTGTACTGGCAACATAACTGCAACTGTAAAAGATTTGTAATTTTTGTGACTTAAATCTTATCCCTCTTTGCAAAATCCCTCTTGCTGGCTGCAAGGGGGTTTTTTTTAACTTCCTTTTAGCCTTTCTGAAAGCAAAAGCTTTTAGAAGGCATCATTTCCAGGGGTAAGACTATGACAAACAAACACATCAGTTAATAACAAATGAGAGGGAAACTTTCACAGAAAGTCAGGCTTTGGGTTGAAGTTTGGAAATAAAAAATTAGAAGAAAGCCTTTCTCCATTCTCTTCACATTTGCTTTGCTTGGTCTGTGATCAGTTGGTGTTATGTCTTACATTTTAGTTGAAAGGTACTCGTGCAGATAGGGCTGGTGTTATCAAAGAGGAATTTGTTGTTGTGTTTCTGATTGGCAAATGTCCTTGTCATCTTCCATGTTGCAGCTATTTCCTTTCCTGGGAACGGAGGCCAAGTGAACAGGCTGGGAAAAGATGTCTTAGAGTTGAGCCTCTGAGTCCCGAATTAAAATCTGTGGGCAAGACAATATAGGGGAGATTTGTGTAAAAGCAGTGTTAGTAGTTAAGCTTGGTTATTTCTCCTTTGTTCCCTGTAAGCCCTGATAATTAAATAGAAGATTTTACAGAGAAGAAAAACCCATAGGGAGGGGGAAACTCCCTTGAAAAGTGGATTGTAGCTGGTGGAACAAGTCTCCATGGCCAGAAGATTCCACAAGCACAAGGCAGGGGAGTAAAACCTACCAGTAATTTTGCTTTTTGCAGTCTTTTGCAGTTTATGGGAGAAATATCAGATACTTCGCAGTCCCTTTCCTGAGATCCTTGTGTTCAAAGGGAGCAGGAGATCCAACACAGCACAGTACCAGCTCCTGTGGGGCTTCCAGGGAGAGGGGGACTGTCTGATTCCAAGATAAAGAAAAAGAAGGGAACTGAAATCCAGAGAGAAGAGGCAATAAAGGGAAAACATGGTTCTTGCTTTTGCCCAAGAGAAGGCTCCAGAAGAGATTTAGAAAGACAAGAGCAGCAGATGGAGAAGGAAGAATAAAGCCAGCATTAAATGCCAAAACATTTCAAAGAAAATGGAAATGACTGTAAAGAAAGGAGGGGAAGAGACTAGAAATGGTGAGAGAGCAGGATTAGGGGAGAGACAAGTACTGAGAAAAGCAGAGGGAGAGAACTCTGACTGAAGCCAAAGATCCTTGGAACAGGGACAGGGAGTGACTGTGTGAATAACCCAAGTTGGGGAAGGGTGAGCTTAGTTATGTTGACTTGCTTTCAAAAAGAACGTGCCTTTGATAATCTGAATGATTCTTGAAGCAGCAAATAATATTTCCCTTTAAAACTGAGTTACAGTTTCTCTCACATGTTGTTCGTGTGATGTGCCAGCAGCAGGCACAGCTCTGCGCTAGAGAACGGCTGCTTGAAGCCTGGGACATGCTGGGGTTTAGGGAAGAGATGTGTCCATGCCCCTCAAATCCCACTGCACAGAGGATCAGGTGTAATGGGCAGGGCATTTAACTCGGGACAGGGAAGGCCCGTCCGTGTGCTGCAGCCCCACAGTGCTGCGTCACTGCTGCCCACCTTTTCCAAAGGCATTTGGGGCTGGCAGTTATCCTGCAGTGCCCTGTCAAAGGAAATCACTCCCTGGGAGAAGGAACAGAAGTAATAATCAGCCATGGTTTAGTGAGGAGCTGAAACAACTGGGTGACATTTGATGGTGTTGTGGTTAGTGCACAAAATGGGAGGCCGGGGTCTGCGTCTGCTCCCAGCTCTGCTGCAGCACCTGGTGTCGCAGGAGGTGAATGGCACGTTGCTGCTCCCTGAGCTTTTCCAGATGGAGATGGGGCTTCCCATCTGGGGGGCTAGGAGGTGAAATTAATGTTTGTAAAGATCTGTGGCATCTTCAGCGCAAAGTTTTTTAGTAAAGTGTGTGAACCATTATTATTTTATGGTAACAGAGACGTGGTGTGTGATTCATAGGCACTTCTTCAGATCATATTTACTCATCTTTATGTAGCTATTTTGAGCCGTTTGTGCTTCTAATTTATTGATAATTATTAAGCATAATAATTACATTCCTTTAGGCACCTTGGGTCTTTTTTTCCCCCTTTTCGAAAATCTCTTTCAGCAGAAGCAAGAACCTGCCTTTTTCTTTTAGCTACAGAGTAAGAGAAAACAGTCCAGAGCCAGGGATCTTAGGGTATGTACAACGGTCCTAATCTAGGCCTGTTCAAGGACTCAGGAATGTGGATATTTGAAACCTGCCTGTCCTGTTGGCTGAGGGGCAGTTTCTGTACCTTCAGACTGGACAGCAGACTAGACGTTCCCAACGATTCCCAGCTGGCTGCCAGCACGGATGCAGCTGTGGATCCCATTCCTGTGCTGGGGGCTGTGCAGCAGTGGATGTCCCTTCTTAGTGCAGGGCTCAGTGTCACCTGGGGGGTTACAATCATTAAGGTTGGCAAAGACCTGCAGGATCAAGTCCAGCCTTTGACCGAATCCTGCCACACGATGGTCATCTGCCATCCGAAAGGAAGGGCTCCATAGGTACGATGCCTTGAAGTGCTGGGTTCTTAAGCAACTAAAGAGGAGTAGGAAAACATCGTAACTAACTTCTCCCCCATCCCTGGGACATGAACTTTTGGATGGTGTGAACGGAGGGCAGGGCCTAAACCTGATCTTGCACTGTGGCGACTCATGGCCGATTGATCCCTGGTGCGGGAAGCTGGCGACCACCAAGCCCAATCTTGGAGCCCACTCTCAGGAGCTGCCAGTGTTCCAGAGTTCCCATTTATCTGCCCAGGGGTTAGGGATAGCATTTCATTTAAGGAACTCAGAATATGGCCCAAGCAGAAACCGCATTTTTCAACCCATTTCCTATTTCTGGAGGACAACAGTCAACTCCAGCAGCATGTAATTACACTCTGTGGCAGTGCCTTCTGTTTTTATTGTGATAAAGATCTTCAGTTGTCTATGAAGAGCAGCTATAAAGAACTAAAATATGTTTGGACTCTCTTGTTCTGTGAAGAGTTAGAGATGCAGACTGTGAGCTGGATTCTCATCTTTCTTACCTGGCACAAACCTAAAGCCACTGCATTTGTAATGATACTGAGTGTCCAAATATATATAGGTCTGGCTGTGAGCAGGAGATGGAGCTGTAATTTTCAGTAGCTGGTAGAAAATGCTGTAATATGGGGCTTTTCATCTGATGCCTGTTCATACCATTTCTCTGTGTAATTTTCACCTGTTGATTTTAAGAGAAGAGACTTAAGAAGCACAACAAGTAAATGGTAATATTCTTATTTAAAGGAGTACTATTAGTTAGTAAAGACCACGAACTGAAATTTTGATTGAATTATGTTTTTTTTAAAACACACCCTTCCCTGCAATTGACAACCCAAAGAACAGTTATAGCTCTGTATCAGGGCATGAAAATCAGGCAGAGAAAGTGATAATTGGGGGGGGGAAAAAAAAAAGAAGACATCCCTCAGGCTGAGTTTTTTGCTGTTGTGTTTTTGAGTTGGGGAGTGATCATTGAAAGGAACCTTCTGGGGTGGCAGCATGTGATTGCAGTCCTTAGTGAGTTCTGTCCTACAGCAGTTTAGTTTTTACCCCTTTATTTTTACTAGAAATCTTTTTGCAGAATTCTACAGATACATCCATGGATCTGCAAAAGAAGGTTAACTCATAAGAATAATCTGTGAAGGGCAGAGCAAAAGGCTGGTCACTGTGGCTGAGGAGAGTCATGCTCCATCAGCCCCCAGTCCTTGTAGCCCAAAGTCCTGTTTTGGTGGTGCTCAGCCACAGCGATTTCAAGAGGCGTAGGAACAAAGCAGAAAGACAGAGCTCTTCCCTTTGCTTATCTTCCCCGTTAAGCTGGAAGATTGTATCTTCATTTTCTCTGCTTAGTGTCCCCTGGTAGAATTTTTTTCCCCTCTGTGAATTTACCTAATGATTTGTGGAACCTGTTGATCGTTTTGATCTCCGCAGCATCCTGTGGCAGCGTCCCCCGCGGTTTAATAAAGCTCTGTGTAGATAAGTACTTCCTTATGTTGTTTCAGATGTGTCCTTTAATATCATAAATACACTTCATGCCCTCTGTATCGTGCATTTTGAGAAATTTGAATGAGGTCTCTGTTCATCTCCTGTGCTGTTAAGGATTTTTTATGTCCCTGTTACACTGTCTCGGTACTTTTTTTCCCCTACTCCCAAGGTGAAAACCACGAGTAAGTTCAATCTTTACTGGTACACAAACCATGTCATTTGTTGGGGTATTTTTCTCACTCTATTCTAGTTCCATTACAGGTAGTTTTGAGGTGAGGGTGAATCTGGAGTTCCACAACCACATGTAGAGTATTCAAGATGTGATGTTTAAGAGCAGAGACCAGAAGGACATGCCTGGCTCAGCCTGGCACGGTGAAGTCGAAGGGGGAGATGATTGTTGTGCAAGTACTTCAGGGAGTATAAACACCGGGGCAGGAAAGGAGTTATTTAAGCTAATGGACAATGTTGGCATGGGAAGAAGGGAATATAAATATACCATAAATAGGTTTAGGCTGGAAATAAGATTTCTGATCGTTGTTCAGAGTCTGAACCAAACAGCACACAGGGAAACCAGCAGACAGCTGTGGTGAAAAGGGCGTCAGATTCTTAGAAATAATTCATATTTTAAAAAATAAAAGGCAGTTGGTTTAGCTACCATCTCCAGATATGGAGCCCATGGATTTCCATGTGCACTTTCACATGTCTGCTGCCATTTTCCAGCAAGGAACCTTTTCCCCTTTTCATGGTATTTCACATTAAAAATGCCGTGAAGGGAAGATTTACCCGTTTTTAAGAACAGAGCTCCTTTATTTATGGCTCCAGTTTTATGCAACATTATGCATCAGATCAAACTTAAGAAATAGTAAGTGGATGGACTAAGAATCAGCGGACACAATAAATCTGATTGTATGCAAAAATTTGGGGGGAAAAGCATAGAATTGAGTGTTTGGATTAACTTGAAAACAGTGTGATTTTTCAGAAGTGTTGAGCATCGTTTTACATCAGGTTTTCCTTCAATTCAGGGGGAGAGGTGCGAGGTGGACAAAGAACATTCCTGAAAACCTTTGAATAAGTACTTCCAGTTTTTACTTGCTTGCTTACTAAGAATTCCTGCCATAGCTATCGCTGGGCCAGCTCCACCCAGAGAAGCAGGAGCAGTGAGGGACTCGCTACAGCAATTAGTGTTTTAACCAGAGCAGTGTCTGAAACAGATCTGAGCACGTAGAAATGGCACAACATCAAACCAGCATCAGCTTCAGGAGCCTGCCCAGGGGCTACCACCAGGAAAGCAACATTCCTTATAGCAGCAGTGGGAAAACTCTGCCAAATTCCCCAGGACGGACCAGTCCTTGGAGATCTGCTCAGGGTACTTCCTGCGGGAATACAAATGTATTAGAAAGCAAATATTGACAATTAAAAACTAGCACTTCAGATTTAAAGTAAGAGTTGAGTCTGTCTAGTGTTGGAAAAAAATCTGGGAAGGATAAAAAAAGATACAGGTAGATAGAGAGCAAAACAATTCTGTGTAAGTTGTTGTAGGATGTATTTTTCTGGTTGAGATTCAAGTAAGTTTTCCATCAGTCATTCCAAGTGGGGCAGGAGCAAAAAGGGGATTTAAACTGTCACATTTCATTCTTGCCAGGCACCAGCTTAAAGGTGTTTGAAGTGATCTCACACAGCAGAGCCTGAACTCTGCTTGGTGTCAACAACAATTTTAAATGCCAGTAGTCTGTAAGGAGATTTGCACATACAAATATGTGTGTATTGTGAATCCTTTTTGTTGATAAAAAGTCCTGATTATAAAGTTCATAATCGACTGCAAATCAGACGTTTCTTGGTAGTTATCAGATGCTAATAATTACTTTTCTCCCAGAAAATAACTTAAGTACAAAAGAAAATGAGGATTTAAATCAATTTAAATTTGTTTTTCTCTTTACTGATTTAAATTGTGATTGGAATCAGTGATTTAAATAATTTTGAATAATTTGTGTTCCTTTACTCTGTAGGATAGTAGATGCCATGTGGTAGGAGAGAGCTGAAGCATATTCAGAAAGATACCCCAGTTCTGGCTCCTGATAAATCTATTAAGAAACAAAACCACACAGTTGAGGTTCAGGGGATATTTTTTATAGGGGACTTCCCACAGTAACTCTGTGCCTGTGAAACTAAGACCTTTCCCTGCTGACTGCACTTGGGAGCAGGAAAAAAACCTGATGCACCAGAACCAAAGACTACTTGGGGCACTGTGCAAAGGAGGGGAAGCTGTTGAAGCTACTGGGAGTTCCTGTCAAGCGTCTGCTTTCCCGGGGCGGCGCTGCCGAGGAAAGCAGCTCCTTGCCTGACCTGTTTATTTTTCCGAGCACTGTTTCAGTCTCTTACAAACATTAGTCCTCCAGACAAACTCATTCTGTGGTAACTCCTGCAGACCCGAGGAGTTTCAGGGTTTGCTGGATGTGTATCATGTATAACGTGCCCAGGGGGGCTGGAACTACACAGTCCAGAAGGTCCCTTCCAACCCAACCCTTTCTGTGATTCTACGAAAGAGCTTCTGCCTATTGCCTCAGTATTTTTCTAAAAGCTTTGCCTGGTGACTTGACAGATTATTTCTCACCTCAAGAGGCAGTACTTGAAATATTGTGTCCCTTCAGGGAGTAATTATAAATAGCAAGGACTTGAATGAGCACCTTCTTAATCTTCCATCTTTGACTTAATATTTTCACTTCTTATCAGCTCTCAGCCACTTGCTTTGAAATCTGACCAATGCCTTTATGTGATTAATACATCAAACAGGTAAATTAGAGCCATTTTGACTCTGAGTAGAAATCTAAATGGATTGGAAAAAGAAATGAACATACATCTCTGTTTTCCAACTGTTGTGCTCCAAGTATCACACGAGAAGATTTATGTGTTCTTCCCCATTGTCATTCTTCTTCCATAGGCACGAATATTCAGTTACACAAATTTTTCCCAACTACGTCTTGACGGCCATTTTTCAAGACAGCAGCTTTCTCTTTACTTCATGACAGCAAAAGTGCTGATGAGAACTACCGGAGTCTTAAGACCTTTGTCATAGAGAATGTATGTGAAATGAGTTGACAGATCTCAAATTTTATCCCCAGGAGCTTGCCTACCCTGGCCAACAAAACCAGACAAAACACCAAGGTTTGAACCTGGCTTAAGAATTCCAGCATCCTTGTGTTCTCCCCCCACCCCAACATTAAAACCATCTGAGCTCGGAGTTATGTATCTGAAACTTAATGGTTTTGTTTCTGGATCGAAGCACATTGGCAGAGCAACAGGGAAGGCGTTTGTCATCCCACAGTTTGTGCTGTGCAATTATGGACATTAATCCTGCGTGCACTTTTCAGAACAAAATTGAATTGTATGTTCTGTCCCCGAGAAGATGGCTTCCTTTAGTTCCACAGCACACTGAAATTAAACTCTGCTGAGAATATAAATGAGGGCTTGTTTCAACTTCATGACTTTCCTGCAAGCACTGGACCAGATAGAAGAGGGACAGGAGTGCTCTCCTTTTCAAAAACAACAAACAACACAAAATACATGGATACATTCCAATAAAAGCAAAGCAGCTGTGAGTCTTAGCCTGGTGTGGTTTGGTTGTTAGTCCTGGATGTTTCCCTACAAATCCAAGGTGACAGCAGTGAGCCCTCATGAGGCAAACTGCACTTCAGCTTTTCCTTTGCTCACCCTCTGTTTGGGTTTGGTCTCTGGATTTTCAGGCTGCTGCCCACACGTTCGACACAACTGACTCTCCCAGCATTCTGTGCCGTGTGCCAGAGCACTCAGAGCCACTGGCAGCAAAGCAGGTTACGTATTCTGGTTAATCCACTCTCTCAGCCACATCTATTTGCATGTTCCTCCAGAGCACAGCAGTCACTCCTCTTATCTTCTTAGGAACCTCCTTCACTAGTTCTTACATTTACTGACAGAACATGGTTCTTGGAGACACAAGCTGGGCTGTGGAAACACTGTGCCATAAGGTTCTGTGGGAGAAGGAAGCATGGCAGGATTTCCCTAATTTCCCGGAGGATCATCCAGTCATGCCACAGCTCTTCCTGTAGAGAAGAGCCTGTCTTGAGTGGTAGATGGAGTCCATGTTTCACCCTTCTGCAGTCTCACTACATTTTTAACATGACAGGGTGTTGGGGTTTGGAGGGGGGTTGTTTTGTTTTTAAGGTACGTGGGAGATGGAGTGAGTGTGTTACTCATCTGTTTTGGGTGCTGCTCCTCTACCACCCTGGAATAGCCCATGGTTGTCATCCTTCAGGAGGAGGCTGTACAACCCTTGTTGCCTTTGCTGCTCCTGGGTACTGGTTAAGGAAAGCATGAGCTGTAGGCATGGCATGGAAGGAGCAATCAATATTATTTCATCTGGAGTTGCTTTATTTGATCTAAGGTTGATCAATCAGACCATTTATTGACGAGATTGTGATGGATACTCAGCGCATCTGATGACAACTCCTCTGTCATAGTTCAGATAAGGTAGATAGAAGGAAATAGTAAGATCATGGATATTTAGGTTGTCAGACTGTCACTGCTACTGTTGAAAAGACAACTGAAATATTGGTTAGAACTCTTGAGAAGAGTGTCATGAAATTTGCCCAGGCCCAACAGTTAAGATCATATTTCATGTGAATGGACACTTACACCAAAACAATGAACCTTAGAAAGCTACTGGGTAACTCTCTTATTCTGATACAGGTCAATAATCGTGATTCATAAACATCTCTGTGGGTTTCCTTTTCAAAAACATAAGTGCTGGCCTGCAGAAAGCTGCAGCAGCTTGAATCACAAGACCTTTTTTCCAGGACTTGCATATAAACCAGTTTAAGGTTGTTTGTCTGATTGTTTCCATGTAAATATTTTTTCTAATACCAGCTAAATATAATATTCCATAAAGGTGCATAAAAAGTTTCAAGGGAACGTTAAATCAAAGGTGTGCTCGTGCCACATAAAAAACTTTATTTCACTTCATAGTGTGAATCATAAACTCCAGTGTGTAATATGAAAATAGATCCTGTTTAGCACTGGAAGCAACAGCTGAAGTCTGTTGTTACAAGAGATGCTCAGGAGTGAGTGAGTACAGCACAGGGGTTGTAGTCGTCCTCCCCCATCTTGGTTTTACTACTTAAGGATATTTGCATGAGAATAAAATCTGGTTCTTTGGCACTCATCTGCTCCTGCTGTTTATTCTTCGCTTGAGGTTATTGTCTCAGTTTGTGACAACATAATTGGTTTCTGTGGAGAAGATTATGATATTGATGAGACTTATATATGACTTCAGGTGAGGTGCAATCAAAGCAACAGTTCAAAATAGAAGGTACTGTCTGTTTTCATGCAGTTTTCACTACGGCTCATTCAGCAGGGTAATTAAGGATGTTATTTATTACTGAACTGCATCACGCAAAGCTGAAGTATGGACACAGTTCTGCTATTACCGGCGGGACTGGGGGCACTGCTGCTTATTTTGTGTTCAAAGCTGTTGTAAACTCCACCAGGCTGGGCAAGTAGACGCTGTTCACACAAGGGTTGCTCACTATTTGTTGTAATTTAGTGTTCTCTAGTGTAGACAAGCTGAAAGAATTGAGCTGGAAAATGCTCTCTTAATAGTTCTCTCTGTATATTAAATATTCCTTTGAATGCTTAGCTGCTCTTGTACAGGATGAGGTTTTTTGAGAGCAATTATAATCAGAAAAGTTTATTCTGTTGTGTTGTTTCCCCCACACTGATTCCCAATTTGCTATTTTATATCATAGCCTATCCCATTTTTTTTTAAACACTATCTCAGCAAAGTTTACTTAGCGTTTGGAAATCATTCCAGGGTATTCTTGGCGTGTGTGTGTGTGTCTTCCCTGCTAACGCAGGCTTTGTAATTAGAGCTCATTTGTCACTTGTGGTGCTGCTGCAAGTGGCAGCCCGGACACGCAGGGCTGGCTGTGGGGCGGGGGCTGGCGTGGGATACACTTGGGGACCTGCTGCAGCCCGGCGAGGCCAGTGCAAACATCAGGAGTGCTGGGATGCGCCGCAGATGAGAGGAGTAGGATGATCTCTGTCATGATTTAATTTGCTGTGAATGACATTTCGCTATGGTGTGACTGCTGGATTGTCCTTGGGGGATGTCACAAGTTATTTTTTTCTCCTGTCTGGATTACGGAGCCAAAAGGCCGGAGGGACAAACAAGTGTGAGCCAGGTTACACATGGAGCTGGGCTAGTGGAGACTTGGTCTGCCCACGGGCAGGTGTGGGACCAGGCGTCTTCCTTCCGGATGTCACCTGTTCTCCTGCCGCTGCTGGAGGCCAAGTGTATCATGGCTGTAGTTGTGTCAGCTATCCTTGCTTCGCAGTTAAAAGCTCTCCTTTGTAGGCCTGTCATGAGACATGCATCCCCCCCTTCTTCTCTCCTGCAGAAAACATTGGATTCTGATATTACCTTGTGATTCTGAAAGCCAAGGCCTTAGGCACATGCCTTTCGTGCCTCAGCTTTCCTCTGCTCCCGCTCCCAGTTGTGTACGAACACAATGAGGGGAGAGAGAAGCCTGAGGAGACAGGCTGAGCACACCCCATCGCCTTCTGGGGAGCCCCATTGTGTGCTGCAAGGAAATGCTGCGCTCCTGGCGTGGTGGATGAGCAGGATGGGGAGAATACCATCACCTACCCATCATTTGAGTTTGAGTTGGCAAGAGGACAGGAGTACAAACAAGGAATGGGTATTTACTACATTAAAAATAAGGAAGGGGCATAATCACCCTATTCACGTGGCTTTATCGGCAGTCGCCTGTAAATACGTTTAAAGTTTGACTGTATTTTATTACTTAAACTTGAGTGACCAGTCTCAGTGTGGATCCTGGTGTCACAAGGGCTGTGTTGCTGTTTGCTCCCATGCCAGTTCTTGCCTGTTGCTGCCTCTTCCCCTGAACTATCTGGACTGTTTATGCCATGTGGTAATTCGGACCAGGGAACTGAGCTGAAACTAGTTTGGCAAAGATCCTGATGCAAGGACCATTAGATGTGCTTCTTTATGGCTTCTTGGTTGCTCAGCACATGCAAATATTTAATCTCATGTTTAATTCTGTGTTGTGGGCGTAGGAGCCGGAGGCAAAATCCTAACAACTTGAGTGGAATCGGGATTTCCCCTGAAAGCAGGCCCATAAATCCAGTGGGAAATTTAATTCTCCCGCACTCAAATTCAGGCCTGTGACCCTGAGCTGCAGGTTCTGGAGGGCAAAGGCAGTGTCTGTGTTGAGGTGCTGGCCCTGGGACCTTTGGATCCAGAACGGCTCCTCGACTGACCGATGTGTAACATGTCACACTGCGGGGAGGGCATTTAATTGTAAAGCCCCAGCAGCGGGTCGGGATGATCGGAGCGGGGCTGGAAATGGTTCCTTGGGAGCGAGCAAAAGAGGGGGTGCCCGCACGGGGAGCAGCGCGAGGCCAGACGCGAGCAGCAACACAAGCCGGGTCGCCTCGTATCCCATCTCATCCCAGCGCCGGTTCTGCCGCTCGCAGTCCCGAAGTTTGCTCGGTGCCTTCCTCCTCCCGAGGGATGGAGGCTCCCTGCTCCCGGCCCGGCCCGAGCGGCGGGCGGGGAGCCGCAGGTATCGCGGTGCAGGGGGTGTGTGCGTGTGTGTGTGTGTGTGTCTGTGCGCGTCTCCTTTGTCTGAGCAGCCCGAGCAGCGCCGAGCGCCCCGCGGGCGGCCGCGCATCCTCCCCGCCCAGCGCCGCTCGGCTCGGCCGCGCCCGGCCCGCC
>VXAY01007103.1:3429270-3445003 GCA_013399855.1 Oxyruncus cristatus | reverse complement strand
TCTGTTAAGATTCCTCAAATAGCTGAGAGGGCTGCGGGACTTGGGGAGAGAGTCTTGATGCTGAGCCTGGTTACCTTGTCTTGGTTTGATTTATAGCTAAAGCCTCCTTTCCATTCCCAGGGACGAGGGATGTAGAATAAAGAGAAGGATGTGTGCCGAAATGAAAAGAGAACTTTTATTAATACTTTCAGGGTTTATTCTCTGAAGGCTTTTTTTTTTCCCCTGTGGGGGAAGAGAATAAACTTTTCAAATTTATGAAGTAATCTGTGAAAAATAATCCAGAACATATGCTCGAGATTGCGTATTTTACTCTCTAAGAACTGCCTAAGCAATTAAAAATGCACAAGGAATAGTATTAAACATGTGTATACAATGTGAACATAAACTTGATAGTTTTGTTTGTAACTCAAGGTGTTTTGCTCTTTAAAATAGCCTAATATTTTGTTTTTAGAGACAGCTTTCTAGTAGGTCAGGTGTTGAGTCTATCTTCCAAAACCCATCTTGTTTCTAATAACTTTACCTTGTTTGGCTTCAGAATTGCGCATAGAAAGCAGGGCTGAAAGAGAGTTTGGGGTGGTGGTGGTTGTGGTGTGCCTTGGGTGCTCCCCAGGGATGGCAGACCTGGTGTGGAAAGCTTGGGAGAGGCATTAATGTGCTGCACTAGCCTGGTGTAGTGTCAGTCCAAGAACCCTAGCTGAGGTTTGGATGAGTAACTTTATTAAGCCTTTACTTAGTTCTGGGGATTGTGTGAATGTGCAGGCCTGTTCTGCTGCTCAGTTCACTGCTCTGTGCCCAGACCTGGTCGTTAAAATGTCCCAGCCCCCTCCCTTTTCTTAAATTTTGTCCCCTGCCAGGCCTTTTCCATTTGGATCTGTGTCTTGGTGCAATCACTGCACACTTTTAAAAAAGAGCTAATGGTTGGGCGAGCAGATTGGTCTCAGCTGTATTGTACCAGCTGTGAAATTGCTACTTGGAGGTGCTGGTTCTTGCTGGATGAATCTGGAAAGTTGGTTATGTTCTGGGATTCTTCAACTCTTCTAAAACCTGAGGCTTTCATAGCGTTTTTTATATCTTAAAAGTTTAAAACAAAAATTAATGCAAGAAAGGGGAAATCTTTCTTTCAGAGTTTCTTAGGAGTCTTGGTCTGATCTGAAACTGTAACACTGTGACCTATGTACCAAAGACCTGCGGAATGTTTTCCTTTTTGTTCAGAACTGTTCCAGTGGTAAAACCCTGCTTGTAGCTCCAGCTGTATTTTCATGCAAGCCTGCTTTAATGTCTAGTTACTCTGTTTTTCTACACCGGACGTGTCAAATCCATATTATGTTGCTTTTTCTACTGCGCCAGTCCCTGGTATGTAACAGGTGAAAGCCTTCAGCTCTACAGGTGTAGTTGAACAGCACAGCTTCAGTGCTGGGGGAGAAGCTGCAGGTTTTGTCACTCAGACTTTCTCCTGACTTTCATTCCTCTTTCCCTCCTTTGTGCCTAAACTAAGAAGGCAAAAGAACTGTTGTTTTTCCCAGCACAGAGCCGACAGGATTTACTGCATTTGTGGTAGTTGCAGGCAGCACTGGGGGCTTGGAAGCATGTGGGTGCCAGGGCACGTGTCCTGCCTGGTGCTGGCCCTGCCCCAGCCCACCAAGTTGCTTGTGGTAGGAAGAAATTCGGTTTCTGACTGTGGCACTTGAGTGTGTGTAAACAGAGAAGGCTGCTCCTGGCTGGGGCAGGGGCATGTGTCCTGCAGCAGTGGGAGGAAAAGCTGCGTTCTCCACAGGGTGCCCCAAGTCTGTGTAACTTACTGGTGTCTTTCTTTTTAAGAGCTCCTACTTTGGATGCAGCTTATCTCCAAAAGCATGTTTTTGCCAGTATATCTTATTTCACCCTCCAGGCCTAACTTCTACCTCCTCACCACCAGAGGAAAATAAACGGGGGCACTGGTGTTGGCACTGATGTGCCAGTTTATCACTCCCTGAACAACATAGCTGTGTTGGCAGAAAAGCTGCTGGAGTGTCACTTATGCCCAGATGAACTTGGAGAATATAAACTTTTTTTTTTTTTGTGGGAAATTAGCTGTCCTGTTGATTCGGTAGGGGAGCTCTGTGGTCATCTGGCAGGGGTCACTGGGAGCCACGTTGCTTTTTGTAGAAGAGGACGAGGAACTTCGTAGGTATGAGCTGGAGGAGATGGTGGCAGTGAACATCTGGAGAGGATTAATCCTTATTGGGGATGGCTGGGCTTGGAAAAGTTCCAGCACCTTCCCTTTCCCTCTGATGCTGCCTGCTTAATGAGGGACCTTGGACTTGTCTTGTGGGACATATTCTGATGGAGGGTGATGTGACTGTAAATAGTCACTGCTAGGGGAAAACAACTCTCCTGGAGTTTGCGTGTGCAGACATTTGGGCAGATGGGCCTTAGTCAGACATAATAGATCCATGATGTTGGCATGTGCTCTTCAATTAATACAACTCTTAAGGATGTTATTGGCATCAGTGGGATTTTTTTTTTCCCCTGTCTCAGTCGAGCTTCTTCCTCATCCCCACTGAATTCCTGTGGTTACATCATCCTGTCCTTCCTTCTTCCTCTCAAGTTCTTCCTTTGACAAGGGTTTCTGTTAGTTGCTAAAGAGCTGTAAGGGTTTGGAGGCTGTTTAGTAGCAATGCCAAAGAACTGTTGACTTGGTTGTGATTATCAATTCCCAGGCTGCGCGGGAAATGGTGGAATCACTGTCCCTGGAAGTGTTAAAAAAACATCTGGTGTGGCACTTGGGGACATGGTTTAGGGGTGAACATGGCAGTGCTGAGTTAACAATTGGACTGGATTATCTCAGAGGTCTTTTCCAACATCAATGAATCTGTGCAGAGCCTGGCAGGGTGTAACAGGCCGTCCCTGCCAGGCAGCCAAGTCCAGTCCCCGTATTTCGGAGTTAATGTAGAGTTAATCACAGGGTGTTTCAGACACCTCTGGTAAAATGATTTTGGTGGCTCTCAGTCCAGTGTGTGGGTGTGTGTCCTTGGTCTATACCAGCCTTGGTAATTGTCAGTTTGATTGGGTTTCTTATCAGGAAGGCCAAAGCTACATGCCTGGGAGTCTGGGAGAGAGACACAGCACTGGGACAGGAGAGGACAGTGCTATCACTGCCTTGGGCAGCCAACAGGGAGCCTTGTCCTCCAGAACTTCCACCTGTTTGAATGGAAAAATGTCCCTCTGATGCAGTGGGAAGAGACAAGGAAATAACTGACCAGAAGCCTTTGCTGTGCCACTCTGTGGGTGTGTCCAGTGCCCAGTGTCACCCCATGACCCACCATGTCTAGGGTGGTGTTTTAGTTATGAATTGTGGGTTAATGTGTGTGGCTTGGTTTTTTGTTGGTTTTTGTCTGTTTTGTTTTGGTTTTTTTTCTATTTTATTTTCCCCTAGGGTTTATTTATCAGATCTTATAAAGATCTGGTAATTAAATTTGGCTACTCTAATTCTGTTAAAACAATTGCATTGGGATGCAGCACCATATAAAGCTCTAAGTGTGGGACTGGCACCCAGCAAGTCCTGGATCCTCACCTTTGGGTGCCCATGTGGTTGTGTAGACATGGTCAAACTACAGTACGTGAGAACAGTCAGAATTTGTCCACGTCTTACAGAAGGAAATCACCAGTCTGGCAAGTGAAAGGGATGTATTTGTGTGGCACAGCACCTTGAGGCAGTGAACACCATGCACGTAAGATGTCTTGTCTCGGGGAGGTTTACGCAGCGGTTACTGCGTGAGCTGTTCAGACTGTACTTGGTTAAAGTGAAGTGCTCCAGGGTCTCACTGAGCTGGCCGCCTGAGAAGCTCTTCAGAAGGGCCCTGTGCATGTCCCTGTGTTTTTGTCAGAGATACTGAGTTTGAAGGAGTGGTTTGGTGCTGCTGGCAGCAGTTCAAGCAGGTCACTGAAACTCAGTGGTGGAATAAGACCCGTGCCCAGGTAAAGGCTGCTCGCAGAAGAGCCTGTTTCTAGGCTGAAGACTTTGTCAGCCTTGCTTTGAGGGCCGGGACCTCCTTCCTCCTAGACTGGGTTTGAGGGTCAGCTGATTTTTCCGCTCCAGGGCAGGAGAGTTTGTATGTGAAGTTGCCTGGTGACATCTCCAACAGAGGCCAGTTTTTGGGACAGCAGCTGGGGAGCATCAGCACCTACTTAATGATGCATTTAACAGCTGATATCTCTTGGAGTGTTGTCTTCAAAACTTGATGCTCTTGGTATTTTTGTTTGACCGAGGTCTTCTGAGTTGTTCTTTGTAACTGTGAACATTAGAAGTCTGTTGCTGCAAACATCAGGCCTGTGTTTCTGTTGCAGTAAGGGCTGTGCTCAGGGTAGAGGCCCTTCCTTAGTGCCTCTGGTTCTTCTGACCCGGGTGTGATGGTCAGTGGGTTTTCAGTGGCAACCAAGCAGCCTGTGACGTGTGGTGAAAGTGTGCTGAGGTATCTGTAAGCGGGCAGTAGAAACTTCCCAGACTGTTTGTCCACAGCCAAGATAAACTAATGTTCTGAGCAGTGACTTCCAGGTAGCATTTCCTAGGGGTTGATTTAGAGTTGGAAGGGTTGTACCTGGGCTTATTCCCAGCTCTGCACAACTCTGTTGGAAGACTGGAATTGCTGATAACCACCCCACCCAAGTCCACCTGGAGCATACTGAACTTGGTGGGGTCTGTAGGAGCTCAGCCCTTCAGAAAATGAGTGTAAATGAGTTTTCTACCTTGTCTCCTTTCCTGTGTGAGGAGTGGGTGTGTTTAAGCACTGTGGTGTGGGAAGATGAGCCCAACTTCATGATTTGTAAGTGGCTTTGTAGTTCATAGTATATTACATTTGATGGCCCAAGTTTACTCCCAGTTACTCAAATGCTGTATCTGCTTCAGGGACAGGAGCAAGTTACCTTTGGGTATAACAGCAGTGATCTGGGGAGGACAAAAGAAAGAATCCCAGCAGAGTGTCCTGTTCACATGTCTAGAAGGCAGAGCAAGTCCACCAGCTTTCTAGGCTTCAGTGTAATAGAGATAGGGATTTAGGATATTAATCCTAATATGTTTCAGCAGCTGCTTGCACAGCCTTTGGGAGCTTGGCAGAGTGGCTGTCATCACTTCAGCATGCTCCTGTCTCTCTTTTGAAGACTTGGTGTGGCCATGGTAGAACGAGCACAGTTTTGTGGAGGTGCTGGAGAACATAGGGGATGGCTGGTGGTGGTATTTCAAGCAGGCTCTGTCTCAGCTCCCTGGCTTTTATTGTTAGGTTTAAGAAAAAAAAAAATGTCTTCAAGTTTGGTTCAATCTTTGTTTTCTTGGCAGTTCTCAGAGGTGGCTGCTTGGGGTTACGGAGTCAGCAGACACAGGCTGCGCTTCAGGGTGTCACCTCTTTGGGAAAGGAGATGGTGGGATCTGCCACACAGGAGGAGGCTCCCGTGGCCGAGAACCCAGTTTAGGGCTTGCTGAGCCTGAGGCTGTGGAGCTGCTGTTTGCTGCTCACCGTGGTCAGCCCAGGGTGAGGAGTCCTGCCATCCCCTACCACTTGCTCTTTATTTGCAAGACAAACCCGTGGAATTGTGCTGGGAGGGTGGCAAGCTGCAGTACAGAGATGAGGACATGAGCTGGGAAGGAAATCTACCTCAACTCACTACCAGCACTGGTACACTGTAAAACTGCAGTCTGAGCTGGAAATCCGGCAGCATCTCCTCACTAACATCGACCTGGAATTTATCTGGCTGGCTGCCATGTGCTAAATAAACCCCAAGCCATGTTGGAGGCTCCTTCTACCCCCTTGAATCCCAGCCCCTTTCTGGGATAGCAACCCACAGGCCAGATTTTCTTCTGTGGAGGTTTTTAAGCGCCCACTTTGGAGCCCCTTGAAACTGGATACTAGTGGGAATTCCTGCAAGGCCTCTCTAGCCTTGCTGGCTTCAACATCCTGGAGTGAAAACGTGGCTTGAATTGAGGATTGGTAGGTTGGTAAATTAGTACAATTGCTTGAACATGCTAACGAGCAGAGAAGAGGTCTGGGTAGTTAAGAAGTGTTGGATACAGTGAGATCCAGGTCTGCATCTCTGCCCCTTGCTGGTGATCTGTAAGGAAATCTGTGTTGTGTGCTGTGGTCTGGCTTCAGATTTGTTCTTGTACCTTCACCTTCCAGCTTCTGTGGGTTTTTTTGAGGATTCTCAGATTCTGTGTTCAAGCAATGCCTTTTTACCTCTTGCATCTTTGTAGTGTCCTGGCACTTAAACTGCTGTCCTCAGAATTAGGACTTGGCTCGTTTTACTGTGGCAGAAGCAGGAGTTGAGTTTCAGCTGGAAAAGTACTGAGTTTGATTTTTCCTTGAAAGCAATTGCATTTAAAACCACCGTTCTGATGGTGCTGGAGTTGTCGTTTGCCTCCCTAAACTTAATCATGTTCCATCCCAGTGGGATGGAGTCAGGTGCTCATACTGTCTCCCATGTGCTGTTGACCGAGGGGAACTTTCCCAAGTTGTTGTACATGTTTTGGTTTAACTTGTTCCCACTGATATCCAGCCCTTAGTTCGTGGCATCCCTTCCTAGTGGAAGGAGACTAATAAAGAGAACGGAGGAGTGATTCATGCTGAGGAAGAAAACTATCTCTTATCTAGGTTGCCTCTAAGCCAGCCCTGCCAGAGACGTCTTTATCCTTGAGAGGCTGGAAAGTTGGTCTAGGAGGTAAATATTTATTCTTTAGAGTGTCTGACATTGATCTGAAATCCAGGCGGCCGTCGTGGTTGGGGATGGGAAGGAAGCTGTGCTGTCTGTGTTCACACAGCACAGTGAGATTCAACCTGCACACAGAGCAAAATCTGCTCCCCAGAAGTGGAATTAAAAACTTGCTGAAATCTGTGTAACTTCATGGACTGTGTTTTCTGCCACCTATAGTAGGTCTGTAGGAGAGAAAGCTTAAGGGGTCTAACTCCCGGCTTCTTTGAGCTCCCAGCACTGAGATTCCTGGGATGGAGGCTGTTAAAATATCAGCACTATCCTGAAGCTTAGGGAGAGTCACTGGAGCTTTGCTAGGTCAGCTGGGAGGAAGATCAAATACTCAGCATTGTGGCTCTTCAGGGTTGTGTAGCAGGACACTTAGCGAGGCTTTTGTAGAACCAAGGGGAAATATTTCCACACCTCTTCTTTTAAAATCTGTGGTGGAATTTCTTCATGGCTTCCTATAGCCAACCTGCCCCTGCCTTGGTGACTGCCCAGAATTCAGATGGAACAGAAAGTGAAACTGGCTGGTCTGCTGGTCATATGCTGAGATGTGCAGAAAGTGGAGAAGTTGTATAAATGCTAAACCAGATGAACTTTGCAGTTCTGTTATTATCATCTTTATGGAGAAAGCTGTCAGTGGTCAGAATGAGCCAAGCCAATTCTTGCATAATTAGCCCCATACAATTACATGGTGTTTAGTGAAGTTGGGCTTGAGCTGCAAGTTCTTGTGGATAACAGGGAGTTTCTGATGAGAACATGAAATTTGGATGTCCAGAGTGAACATGTTGCAGTTAACCTAATCATTTCAAATCTTTTCATGCTCCTTTAGCTTCTCTCTTAAAGGTCATGGAAATCTAGACCTGGGATGCCCTTTTTAGCCTTTGCACAACATCAGTTGGTGTTCTATTTTTGAGCGTTTGTTGGTGTTGGATATGAGGGGAGCTACTTTGGAAAGGTTTTGTAGCATTTGTGTTTTATTTCCTACTTAATCACTTGGCAGTAGTTGATGGTCTCCTGGTTTTTTGGGGAGATTGCTGGGGCTTGAGCCATTGCTGGGTGTTTCTCTGCTGTAAGCTCAAAGTTACTTTTGCTGCCCCCTTGGATTCTTCCACCTCCAGTGGAGGAAAGCAGACCTTCTGGCTTAGCCTGAGCGCAAATCGAAGATCTCAGTGTTGGCACAGATAATCTCTTGACCTAAGCCAAGCACGCTGCTTGGGACTTGGTCCTGCATTGAGCTGTGTGTAAGTGGGTTCTCCCTGCCCTCCTCCTGGAGTGGTCTTGCTCTGGGTTAGAGATCTCTCATTTATGTCCTGATTTCTTTGTCTTTTCACAGTTCATCTCTTAGTGGGAAGTTAACAGCACTCCTTGAGCTCTGAGAGCGATGGTGTGACTGCCAGGTGGCAATGACCGATGTGTAATTCCAGTACACCTGGGGGTTCTCTGCCCACGGTGCCCACAACTGCTGTCCGTGGAGGTTCTGTGGTTCAGCCGGGGAGCGGGATGTGCGACTGACCTTGTGTGTGTGTGTCTGGCTCTTGCAGAACAGGGCAGTCGGGCGGCCCAAGGGGAAGCTGGGCCCGGCCTCTGCGGTGAAGCTCGCGGCCAACCGGACGACAGCGGGCGCGCGGCGGAGGAGGACGCGATGCCGCAAGTGCGAGGCGTGTCTGCGGACGGAGTGCGGCGAGTGCCACTTCTGCAAGGACATGAAGAAGTTCGGGGGCCCCGGCAGGATGAAGCAGTCCTGCATCATGAGGCAGTGCATCGCGGTGAGTGCCCGGGCCTGCTCCTCGCTCTGCTGACAGGGTGGGGAGCTGACCCCTCCGCTCCGCTCCGAGGAGTCCTAAAATGCACCAGGCCATGTGTAATCCCTACCCTCTCTGCTCAGATCCCTTCTTCCCAGCACTTCTCATCCTTCCCAAATCTGAAACCACAATGCTACTAAAAACTTAATAGCGCAGCTTTCCTTCTCAGCAGCAGAGAAGTGGAGATTATCAGTACCTCAGGAATTGTCCCTCAGATCACACTGAAACACAGGGTTTGAGGGAGAAGGGGAAGAGTGGGAAGTTCTGATTCAAATGGAGAAGAAGCATATCTGGATCTCAAAATTTCCTGAGGAAAAATTGCCTTGCAACCGTGTTTACCATCTGAACTACATAACCAAATTAAGATGTGGAGAAATCTTTGACCAGCATCCTCCAAGGTGTTGGTGACCACGGCCCCAGGCTACCTGAGAACTGAATTTCAGTTCAGTTGCTGTTACCCAGGCATAGAGCAGGGGGTCTGATCCAGATGAGACATCAGTCCAGGGTCTTGTCTTCCTCAGGGACTGGAAATGGCTGTCAGGGAAAGAGCATCAGAACAGGGCAAGCAGGGAGTCTGTTTCCCGGGCTCCTGTGATACATTGCTTAGAAGCTTCTTGAGTCACAGGTGATGGCTTTCTATTTAACAAATATTGACAGATTAATCTTCCATTAAGTTGTTCAAGCGGCTTTTGCATCCGTTGCTGCCATGCTGACTGCTGGGGAGCTTCTCCTCCAGTCTCATGTCTGCAGTGCCTCCGTTCAAGGCTAAAAATCAGCTTTAGCTTTTATCTTAATTCTTTGGAAGGTCTTGTTTATGCTGTTGTTTAGGGTTTGGGTTCCTTTTGTTGTTGTTTTTTTAAAGAAAGGAATGTTGTTTATTCATAACTGAGATATCACCCCATCTCTACTGATTTCTCTTGTTCCAGTTCCTTTCACTTAGTATTTGGGTTTTTTTCCTTTAATTCTGATCAGAAGACTGAAGTGGAGGCATTAAATGACTTCGCCTGACGCTGATGAGAAACTGCTGAGTGCTGGAGGTTTCCAGTAGTTGCTTCTGGTAGCTCACTCCATGTCCTGTCCTAAGCTCTGCACTGTTCCTGACATAGAGGATTGGGTTCAGCACTGCTGGATCACTCAGTAAAGCACACAGAATATCCACCTTTCCGCAGAGTGCTTTTGCAGCTCCAGTGTCTTTTCTTTGAACACTTGATTTCCTGGAGTGTGGCGTGAATTGAACAGCATGGATGAAGAATTTATTATTCTCCAGGGGCAAGAAGTAGTGAAATCATGCTGCCTTTTTAGTGGAAGGATTAAATTAGGGCTGCAGTGAGCTTTCTCATCCTCACTGATGAAGGAAACTTTCATACTAAGCTGTTCCACTCTTGATAACACAGGCTGAGCCTTTTGGAGATGATCTGGGTTCTCTTCTAGCTGAGTGTAGTCACCCTCTTTCTTCCAGTGAAGGTTTGTTTTATTTCTTGGTGCCTAGAGTTTTATTTCCAGAAGCTGTGGTTAGAGCACAGGGCTTGCTAGCCAGGGGACTCCTGATTACTTGTCCTGCCCTCACATGCATTGAAAATAACATCTCTGCCCTTTGTAGGTTGGTGTAAATATCAGGGGAATTATTAAAAACTCTTTTAGAGCAGCAAAGGCCCAGAAAATTAACAGGTTGGACTGTTGTAACTTTTAAGGTTCTCTACAAGCAATTCAGTTGTCTTTGCTCTCGTTCTCTAACGACTCAGTGGCAATACATTGTGGTACGTGTCAAACTACTTCCAGCCGAAAAAAAACCTGCCGAAAAGATGTGGAAGCAAGGCTCTGTGGAAGTAATGATCCCTACAGTTCTGGAATTCTGTTTTCCTCTGGTTAATAACATTGACAATATTAACTAGACACAGGCTTTCATTAAACTCAGAAGCCTTAAGAGAGCTGGCTGTACTGCTGTTCGGAGAGCAGGAACCTCCTCTGCATCCCCAGTTCGGGCAGGAAGGGAAGCAGGAGTGCCTGGGACACACTTGCTGCATGGAATGGGTCTGAAGGGAATGTGGGGCTCTGGGAGGACGAGCTGCTCCAGCACAGCTGCTGTTCCAGCCCTTCAGTGGGGCACAGAGGAGATTCCCTGGACACCCTTGCTCCCAGCAAGAAAAACTGCCCTGCTCCTGGGATGTTTTCTTTTGGGTGTGGATGTAAATACTTGTGTGGGAGATCAGACAACGCAAGTGGACAGAGCCCTGGACAGCTTGGCTTTTCTCTGGTTTAGCTGCTGGTGATCCTGGGCATTCCTCTTTTGTGCTTGGAGGAAGGGTGGGAATTAAATAGTATTTGCAAAATGCTTTTAAAGTGGAGCGTGGGTAAGTCCTGGCACGAGAAGGCAGGGAAGTGTTGCCATAGCTAATGGATCAGGTGTTGGGGTGTGGGGCAGAGCACTGTGCCCTGTAATGCCTTCCTGCAGCTGAGCTTCTTCCGGGCTTAAACATGCTGAAGGATGTTCTGCTGCTGCCAAAATTTGGGTTGGTGTGCGGGTATCCACTTAGAGACTTTATTCACTCCATCTACAAGAGATCTTACCATGAAAAGCCACATCTCTGCCTCTGGCTGGGTAATGGTTAAGGATTTGCAGCCTAATTGATTGCACTTCCCATTATGGCCAGTTTAGGATCTTCTTTTTCCTTTTTGTAATGAGGTTTATACCTTATTGCTGCAAACCAGGAGTTTGTTAATCATTACCAGGAAGGTGGCTTTTTAATTAGAGTGGCATTCAGTGCTTGGACATGGGTGACGGATCTGTGAGATGCTGCAGTTCCCTTTCTGCCTCAGCAGAAGAGAAGAAGAAAAAATCACCCTGATCCCACCTGTGACACTTGCAGGAGAGAATCCTCTTTCTAAGTGTGCAGAGGTTTTTGCAGTGCTCAGGTTGGGAGCAGGGCCCTGGATAATGGACCGTCAGTCAGGAAGGGGTCTGTTCTTGGTTCTGTTGTGGGCTTGCTGTGAGACCTGGATCAGGTCCCATAACATCTGTCTGCCCTGCCTGTAGAATAGGGGAGCTGCCAAAGTGCTACTCGGATTGCAGAGCTGATGGATGGTGGATAGTGATGTTCTGGGTTGCTTGTTTCCCCTCCCATTGTACACTGGTGAAGTGACTCGCATGCCAATGCCTGTGTCAGCTCACAGATTCAAGGAACCCACCAAAAATGCATTTTCATCCATCCTGGAATGCTCCATGAATCTGTGTTGTTACAGGGAGGGCACTTGGGAACGTTTCCTGTGGTGCTTGGTCTGGGTACCCAGCCCCAATTTGTTACCAGTTTTGCCTTCATGACAGTTCGCACAATTAATCCCTATTTGTCTCCTCTTTGAAATGAGGGTACTGTAAATGCACATTGAGTTCTTCTGTTTCCATGTCCTGATTGATTCTTTCTGATCCGTAAACAGCCGGTGTTGCCTCATACTGCTGTGTGTCTGGTGTGTGGAGAAGCTGGGAAGGAGGACACTGTGGAAGAGGAGGAGAGCAAGTTTAATCTCATGCTAATGGAATGCTCCATTTGTAATGAAATCATACACCCAGGATGCCTTAAGGTGAGTACGAGGACGTGATACATGTTGGAAACAAAAGCTGAATTAGTTATCACCTTCACGTAAATGTAGTGCACAGAAAAGGAAAAGCTTTTAGATTTTTGTCTTTGGACACTTAAATGAGCAAAGAGTTGGTGTGAGGAGCAGGGTGAGACCCAACCCTGACTGGCAGGTGGGGTCCTTGAGGTAGCAGCATTCCCTGCGAACAGAGATTGGCTTTGGATGGCCCTGAGGGGGGTGTGCATGCAAAGGTCTTGTGGGTTTGTTTTGTTTTTCTTTCTCTTTGCCTCCTGTGTAAGGAGGTGAGTTGTTTCAGTCGGGATGGGGCGGACAGAGCAATCTGCCTGTCCTTCTGGATGAGATAGCCCCAGCTCTGTGTCAGCAGCTCCTTCCCGTGTCCCACAGTACAGAGGAGCAGTTTGCTGCTCGTGTTGGCCCAGGCACAGATGTGCCTTTGGGTGGCAGCTGGCTCCAAAGATGTTATGAGCAAGTGCTGGAGTATGAAGAGAGCGGCTCTGGAGAACAGCCTGAGCGAGTGTCAGGCTGCAGGAGTGCTCACCCTTGGCTGACTCAAGCCCTGTGAGCAGCTGTATTCTTTGCTGGTAACAGAAGTGTCATTTTGGGCATAACTTTGTGCATTAGCATTTAGAAGCCGCCTTTCTCCAGAGCTGGTTTCTTTCAGCTGATCAGCCATTTCCTGTTGCTGATTTGTTTATGGTTAAAGTGATTTGCCAAAGCAAATGTGTTCTGACACACCGTGCCCCAGAAAGCAGCTTTTGGGCCCTTCTTGGATCTCGGGGAGGAGAGGTATGTTTGTTCCTTAGGCAGGCCTGGGGTGAAGCTCTCCTGGTCTCTCGTTTCCCTGGCTCTGCACGTGGTGTTGCACCAAGCTCTGTGCTGTCACTTATTAGAGCAGAACACAGGGAGCTGGCAAACCAGAGCTGTGCCTGTCTCCCTGATTCATGGAACCGGTGCTCACAGCTCCTGCCACAGATGGGCTCTGAAAGGGAGCTTTGCTTGCTTGGCTCTGCCTAAAACGAGGCTTCGGGAGCTGGTGAAAGAGGGGAAGGAGCTGCTTGTTTTCAGAGGTACCTTAATTTCGGCTGCTTTGCTGTTCCTGTCCTTGCTGGAAGTGCCCTGTGCTCCCCCATTTCTGGCTTTGCAGCGTCAGTGACACTTCAGAGCTGAGTCCAGAGGACAAACTTGTTGTCTAGTGGCAGCGCAAGTGTTGTTTCCTCTCCTCATACTATGTTTGGGACTAGGTGTACAGGATGTGGGTCAGGTCTGTGAAATCAGGCAAGTGCTGTTTGTTCTCTTACACCTGCGTGGTGTTCTGAGTGCTCTTTTGGTAACTAGGAACAGTGTTGCTTTGGGTGTTTCTGACAATTAAGCAGTGAGAGATTTACTGTGTGCCTGATGTGTCTTGTATTTTGGTTTCTCAGTGCTTCTGCTAAGCTGAAATTGTAGGTAGGAGCCCCAGGGCTCTTTATTTACTGAGCACTGGTAGGATTTCAGAGTTGTCTGGGAAGGAGGGATGAGGCTGCTCAGGGGAACAGCAAAAGGAAAATGGAGTCTCTCCCTTGGATCCCTCCTTGCTCTTTATTCCCAGGTTCTATGATTTCCTACAAGACAGAAATCTGTTGCCATGTTTACATGTTGCTTGAGCCCTGAGGACAGAGCGGATGGAGCCCATAAATAGCCTTTGATGCAGCCCCAGCCCCGGGGCAGCTGCTTTGGCTGCCCACAGGGGAAAGTCCCTTCCTGTCCCACTTGGGAAATAGCAGTACCATGTGAACCGCTGGTCATCTCCAGCGAAATGTCTTGCAAATGTACGTGTCACATGTTCACAGAGTATTCCAAGTTGGAAGGGACCCACAAGGAGTGGGGTCCAACTCTTAAGTGAGTGGCCCATAAAGGGGATGAACCCACGATCTTGGTGTTATTGGCACCATGTTCTAACCAGCTGAGCTGATCTCAGGGCCAGGGAGACTGGAATAAACTGGGTCAGTGAAGAGAGGATGTCTTTTCCTGGCTTATTCCCACGTGGAGTGAACTCCCTCCAAGATGCATCTCCAGAGCTTGTAGAGTGGTTTGGCACATGCAGTGGGAGATTTGTTCTCCTGGGCAGGTTGTTCCTGGTTTGAAGTCCATCCCCCTCCAGTTTCCTGATTTTGGCTGTACATGTTTTGTGCTGGGTTTTCTCCATGAATCAGCTTTGAGGGGCTCCCTTGCTGGGGGAGCTGTGGGTTCCAGAGCCCTGGATCCCTTGCACTGGAGTGGCATTAAGGACAGCCAGGTTGTTCCATGTGCTGAGCCGTATCCTGGGAAGTTTTGACATGCTTCTTTCCTTGAAAATGCACCACCAACACAAATACTTGTTTTGCTGAACGAGTTTCTTATGAAAATGATCTTGGGGAGTGTTTCACAAGCACAGAACTGTTTCCAGGGGGAGCTCCTGAGATTTTGGGATGAACGCTGCCTTTCATTGTTACGGAGTGTTCGAGTTGAACCACGAGTGGTGAATTCTTCTTCCCACATTCCACATTGCTGGTTCTGGTTAGCACATGTGAGTGCAGCACCTGATGCTGTTCCCTTAAGGAGAAGGGGTTCCTGTTCCCCAGTAGGAGCCTGTTCTTTTCCATCTTGAGGTGGATATAGCGATCATGGTCACGGTGAATATTTCAGTGCCTTGTCAGAGCAGCAGGAATACCAAGGCCTTTTCCAGCACAGCTTCAGCCCAGGTGTGTCTCGCTGCCTGGTTCAGTCTTGGCGCTGTCAGAATTCCTGGCTGTCTCTCAGAGGTGCCGGATCAGCATCCTGGGGTCTCCATATCCCTGACAAGAAGAGCAGAGCAGCGAGTTCTGCTGCTCAGGCTCTGTGATTGCTGACCTTGTGCTGCAGGGGGGTGTCTGTGACACCTCCCGCTGCGGCTGCGACACCCCCCTGCTGTTTGCAACAAACACTCGGAACTGGCTCCCACCCAGCCTGAAAGGCTTGGGACGGATTCAGCGGCAGGTTTGTGTGTGTCTAATTAGTTTGCTTACAGTTCCCCACATCTGTTCAGTTCCTTAAACTTCACAGAAGGGACAGAGCTGTAATGCTTTCCCTTCAGCAGCACTTGTTCTATATTCAGTGCGGGAAATAACTTGTTCCCAACTTGGGCTCGGGCCAGGGATTGTTCCCCTGAGGCAGAGATGTATACAACAACTCCTGGAGTATCTTACACCTACCATGGGAAAGAAGGTTCAAAGGCACACAGTTGTGATAAAACCAGTATTTAAATTCTGCCCACTTCATTTACTCATTTATTAACTCCAGGAGACTTGCTGAGAGACTGACATGTCATCACTCTCACTGGATGGTGAAACTAGAATGGCTGCTGTCTGGCTCAGGGACTTGAGGAAGCAGTTCCTAAATCTGAGGGCTTGCTCCTGCACAGCCAGTACCTTTTCCCTGAGCTGGGAGGAGAGGAGGAAATGTTTCAGAAACATGAAAAATCTGCAGGTCCCTGCCTCTGCCTGTTCCTGTCTCCTGCTACTGCGCTGCTGCTGCCAGTGCCCAGCTGTTAGTCTGGACAGCAGCATGTTTTTGTTGTCTACAGTAGTAATAAATGAATATTTTTCTTCCCCCCCCCC
>VXAY01007103.1:3406136-3429247 GCA_013399855.1 Oxyruncus cristatus | reverse complement strand
CCCCCCCCAAGGTTTTTTCCGAATATGTAACTCAACTCTTAAATGGGAATGTGCTGTCAGTGAGCGTGTTTGTGTGGAGGTGTATCTTCTGTCTTTTCTGAAACACCTATCTCCTGTTTGGGAAGCAGTCCTGTGTGGAAATTCAGGAACCAGCAGCTTTCCAGCTGCATGGGGCAGGACTCTGCTTTTATTGGAGTGTAACAACACTGAGCTTTCTTTCAGAAAGCAAAATGTCAGTCTCGGAGGTAGTGGAGTTGTCAGCCTCTCTCCCTTACACTGGCTAAGGATCTGGGGGTGTGAGAAACCCTAAAAATGCCTCCATGTGTCCAGTCTTGTGAACAAACGTGCCTGTTGTCGAACTGACTTGGCAACCACCATTTCCACTGGCACATGGGCTTAAGGGCTGGAGGCCTGGGACTGCTAGTTCTGATCCAGAAAGAAAAGTATTTTAAGGAACACTTGATTACAGTGCAGGGAGCTTTGCTGCTAAAAATGCCCAACGGGATTAATGTATGTGAGAACGTGTATGGGAGAAATCCTGCCTGTGGAGGGATCAGGCTGTGCCTCACCGGGAGGGGACACGGCACTGGGATGTGCAAATCCACGGTGTGGGAGGACGTGTGGAGATGCTATGACTGCAATCCTGGGTTTTGGGGGCTTGGTTTGGGCTCTTGGGGTGTTTTTTGGTGTTTTGCCAAGAGCAGAATGTGTTAATTGGGGTTGGCACTGACCTTCATAAAAAAGCCAGAGCTGAACTCTTGGTCAGGTACCCCTTTGGCCAGAGTGCCTTCCTGCCTGTTGTCAGCAGCAGCAGGGGGGCTGTGCAGGACCCAGGGCTGGTGCAGCACCTGCACTGCTCTGGGTGTCTCTGCTCAGCCCTTGGGAGGGCAGCAGTTGATCCAAGAAAACATGAGCTGTACAAAATGCCTCGGAGTGGCCGTGATCCTCCTGCAGACCTGTGCAGCGTTTTCAGCACGACTGTGAATGGAGTTGTGTCTCTCCCACAGGTGAAGGAATCGGATGGTGTGGTGAACGATGAGCTGCCGAACTGCTGGGAGTGTCCAAAGTGCAACCACGCAGGGAAAACTGGAAAAGTGAGTTTAATGGGAATAAGTGGTGCTGGAATGAGATACAAAATCTCAGGCATTCCCTCTGGCTTGTAGATATAATTTTGCCCAATACCAGCTTTTGGTTTTGTGCTTGATTCAGGTTTTGTGCTTAATTACCCATGGTGGGGGTTGGAACTAGGTGATCTTTAAGGTCCCTTCCAACCCAAAGCATTCCAGGATTCTGTGATGATCCCATGATGATTCTGTTTTTGTATTCTTGTTCCACATGGCAGCACTTCTCCCAGAACCTGGGGAATATTTAGGTTACTTCTGTGCACTGCTGCACGTTAGTTTCTTTACAGTAGATTAAAAATTCAGAAGCAATTATGCAAAACCTGGAGTGTCTGTTGGAATTAGTGAAACTTTATTTCTTTGCGAACCGAGACAGACACTTGCAAGCGCGTCGTTAGAAAAATAACTTTACGAAGGTTGAAGCTTTTAACTCCTCCATAATCATTGTGTGTGTTACAAAGAGAGTGTTGGCGGCAGCTTGAGGAGCTGGGAGATGCATAAGGTATAAAGGTGGCTTGTGTTTTGTGTCTCTCTGGCGTACAAGCAAAAGCGCGGACCAGGATTCAAATACGCATCAAATCTCCCGGGCTCGCTGCTGAAGGAGCAGAAGATTAACAGAGACAACAAGGAAGTGACAGATGCTGCGAAACGGAAAGGGGACTGTGAGGAAACTCCCCGGCGGAAATCGGAGGAACATTCCAAAAAGGCTCCGGTTGACTCAATCCTGAGGAGAAAGTCCGACGAGGTGCATCTGTGGAGGAAAAGGAAATTCGAGAAGTCCCAGGAACCCACCATGAGAAAGCGGGTAAGGCACAACACCCTTCCCATGGGCTTGCACGGAGTGTGGGCTGGCTGGGGCTTAGAGCTCATCCTGAAATCCCGGGTTGTTCCCAAAGGAACTGCAATGTTTTACGTTCCTTTGTGAAATCTACTGGTCTGACAGGACAGTGGCTGGAACAGTGACTCTTGGATGGCTGTTGTTTTATTCAAAATACTAGAAAACCCACTTCAACTGAGAAGTCTTTACAAGGTGCTCAGAGTAGGAACAAGGTGAAAATGAATTTTACATGGAAACCTTTTTCATCTCTCTCCACGTGGTGGCGCCTGGCAGCTGTTTTGGGGCTGATTCGGGAATGTGCCACACATTGGGAACTTCGGAAGTGACACCTTCTGGTGCCTGCAGGGAGCAGCCCCTGCTCCCAGCAGCCCTGTGGAAGCTTGTCCCTGGATGTGACAGTCAGGGCTCTTGAGCTAGGCAGGGACACTTGGAATGTCATATGGATTCCAAATTGTGGTACCTGTGATATGCAGAAATGCTGTTTGCAGAGGCTCACGTTTGTCTCATGGCTGATGGCTGTACAATCAGAATCAGGCTGGATTCGTGTTGCATGTGGAGCTCACCAGGAGTGGGAGTCACAGTCCTCAAAGGCCAGACAGTGGGAATGCTGCAGGATGGCAGGTGTAGGAATTGGGGCAGCTTTGGGTGGAGTGAGAGAGCAAAATCCACAGTACCAGTTCATGCATTACTGCCTGCTGGCCACGCTTTCCTTTTCCCATCCCTTTGTACACCCAAACCTTCTCAGCACAACAGACGTTTGTGTTGGGGATTTTACTTTTCTTTCTTCCAGCAGCTAAAATGACAAACTCTTCAGGGAGAAGGTACTTTGCCTTTTTAATAGATAGATTCTCAATCCCTTCTAGTCCCTTCTCACGTGAGCTCAGTGGTGAGCCAGTTTCTCAGTCAGGTCCTTGTGTCACTGCAGGCACTTCATTATCCCATTTACATCTTGAAATCACAGAATCTTTCTCACACAAACCTTTAACTCCTGGGTGGTTTAGCTGCATGTCTTATTTTTTCTCTTCTGGTGCCCCATATTAAAATACAGCAGCCAGCTGTGTTCTGATGACCCAGGGAATAAAATTGTGTTTCTGTACTGATGGTTGGCCCTTCATGTGTGATTTAAATACTGCCCCTGACACACAGCCCCTCAGCAGTGTGTTCCACAGCACATGCCTGGAGTCCCTGCTGACCCCCCAGGAGGTCCTGGCACACAGGTACTGCTCCCCTCTCACAGCCTGGTGAGATCAGAACTCCAAGGCCTTTAAGCAGAGTGCTCAGCAGTGCCCTGTGTGAGGGCTGCTGCAAACTGCCACTGGGCTGATGTTGTAATGTTTTTATTCTAACCTGTCATTAACTTACTGTGACCTCTCCCTTTATCATATGTTAATTTAAAGGGAGGGTGATCAGCTTTCTCTGCAGGCGGGAGCACAGCCACTGACCTGATCCAATTAGTTTGTTGGGAGAGCGAAAACAGGAGCCTTCTGACACAACAAATGTGTTCACAGCACTTCCCCTCTTCTTGCCAGCCCAGATGTCTTATTAGAGCTACTTCATTTTAACAGCTCGTGGCTTCTTTCTTGCTTGGAGTGATCAGATTAGACTTGAAGCCTTCCAGGTCTGGGTTCATATGTCTTAAACACTGCCTGGTGTGCATGGGAGGGAGATGGGATTCATGGGAGCACATGCAGAGCAGTTTGCTGTTGTGAGCAGGGTCTGGGGCAGGAGGAAGGTGCCAGCAGAGCCCCGTGAGCCACATGGGGCTGGTGGCAGCAGGAGGGTTTGGCAGCCCGAGGTGCATCAGGACTGTCAGTCACATGCCCTGTTCTGCAGGCACTGGAGGTGGGGGTGTGTGGGGATGGGCAGATTTTGGTAAGGGTGTAAGGGAGCAGCTAAAGGTCCCTAAGGAGGCTGTGCAGGCCCAGCCACAGTGTGGGTCAGGAACTGCAACTCCACAGGCTTCAGAAATGGCCCTTTGGGCCATGGAGTGAGGGCACTGGGGCAGAATTTGAATTGGGTGCCCAGTGAGTCTCTGCCAGGCCTGGGTGGTTCTGGCCCGCTGGGGACAAAGCTGCTGATCTTCAGTGTATAAATGGTCCGCTGGGTAATGGGAGAGGCCCTGGAATCTGCAGGATCCCGCAGGGTGAATAAATCCATTTATCGCTCCTGGAGCCCAGTGAGCCAATAGCTGGACTGCTCATCCGTGTTGGCAGTTGAACTTGGTCCCTCTGGCCGGTGGATGTTCCTGGTGCTGGGATGGGTGGGGCCCGGCGCTGGCAGGCGGCCCGGCCCCCCGGGCAGGGCTCCCTGCGCGGAGCATCCGCACGGGAAGGGAAGGGAAGTGAAGTGCTGCTGGGAACGGTCTCGCTCCAATAGTCAGCCCTTGTCTCTTCCCTTCCAGCGGCGATCGTGGAAGGCTCCAGATGACCGAACTGCCATGATCAAGCCCCTGCGGCGCCTCAAGCAGGAGCCCGAGGATGAGCTGCCGGAGGCACCTCCCAGGTCCAAGGACAGCGACCAGTCGCGGTCCAGCTCGCCCACCGCGGGGCCCAGCACGGAGGGCGCCGAGCCCAGGGACAAGAAGAAGTTCAAGATGAGGAGGAAAAGGCGGCTTCCCAACAAGGAACTGAGCAAGGAGCTCAGCAAGGAGCTTAACCAGGAGATCCAAAAAACCGAGAACAGCCTTGCCAATGAGAACCACCAACCCATCAAATCTGAACCCGAGAGCGAGAACGAGGAACCCAAGCGTGCGTTGAACAACAGCGAGAGACTCCACAGGTTCAGCAAAGGCTTGAACGGGACCCCCCGGGAGCTGAGGCACCAGCTCATCCCCAGCCTGCGCAGCACACCCCGGGGGATCACCCGGCCCCCGCCCTCGCTCTCGCCCCCCAAATGCATCCAGATGGAGCGGCACGTTATCCGGCCTCCTCCCATCAGCCCCCCTCCGGACTCGCTCCCCCTGGATGACGGGGCAGCCCACGTGATGCAGAGGGAAGTCTGGATGGCTGTCTTTAGCTACCTCAGTCATAGAGACTTGTGCATCTGTATGAGAGTTTGCAAGACCTGGAACAGATGGTAAGGAGGGCGGGGAACGAGCTGGGCTCTGTGTGTGGTGGGAGGGGCAGGGCAGGGCAGGGCAGCGGGTGAGGGAGCCACTGGTGTCTCCTGGAGAGGTGTGCAGGCTGTCCCTGGAGCTCTGGTGAGCCCCAGGAGAAGGGGTGACCAGCAGTGGCTGGAGAAGCAGCATGTCCCATGTGTCGTGGTGCTTTCTCAGAAACAGCAGTTCCCAGCATTTCTGATGGGAGCTGTGTCAGCCTCGGCGTCGGCCTGCCGGGCTGCAGCACTCGGGAGCAGCCTGTCCTGCAGTCACACACCACAGTGTTCCTGCTGCTGGAACAGCCAGTCTGGTGTCATTCTGCCCCAGCACTTGCTGGTGGCCAGCGTTTGTTCAGTTCAGCTGTTAAATATCTGTTGAGATAGTGAGGATCCTGCCATGCCCTCGGTGTGCTCCTCACAAGGCCCGTGCTGATTGTCTCCCTGTGGAAGGTACATGCAGAACAAACCTGTTCCCTGTGTTCTGAGCCAGCAGAGCATGTCATGGAGGGATCCTTTGTTCATGGTGCTTACTCACAGCATGTCCCCTGTGCTCGGGGTACCTGTGTGAGCCCTGACTCGCTCGGTGGCTGCTCAGCAGCAGCAGCTTTAGTGCACAGATTTACAGGTTTCACTGAACCTGCAGTAGTGAAGCCTCGTGGCTGTTGTGACTCGTCCCAGGTTCCTGCATGTGCTCACATGGACAGCCTGTAACAGGCTCCTCTCTCGCACAACAAAAACGTGTCCAGACCAAGCTGAGAGGTTGATAATTCAGTGCGAGGGGATGTTTGTGGAGTGTCTCCTCCGTGGGCTTCTTGGTGTCACTGAAAGCTGTAAATGCATTTTCCACTTAAATATGGTATTTGCTAATGGAAAAAAAAAAAACCCTGAGAAAATGCAGATTCCTGCACACACGTCAGGACTTGATGCTGTTGCCCTTGGAGAACCATAAAGAGTGAAAAAATGCATAAGCTACATGGATAGAAAAAAACAAACACACAGAACAGGAGAGGGGGATTTGTTTTACCCAGTCCACTGGTTTTAAGTAAGGAAAGCACAGGGGAAATCACGAGGGTATTATTTAAAACCAGGCTTCATAGTCAGAAGGTAAGGAAGAAACAGTGGCTTGTCTTCAAGCTAGAAAATGGATTTCAGTTAAGTGCTGGGATGACTTAAAATGGGATCTGAAGTTGCTGACACTTGTAATTCTCTGGAAATAATTCCATGCTTTGTTGCAGGATGTATTTGATGGAGAAACTTGAAACTTACATAACATTGTGTGGGGTTGTGTTTATCTTAGCATCAGTAGGCCTTATTTTTGCTATTTTCATTTAAGTGCTGTAGTTTTTCCTACTGTTTAATGACACCTTTTAAAGCCCCGTGGAAATCCAAACAAGTGCCAAATAAAGTGCTGTTGGCTTTTTTTTTTCTTTTTGGGTAGGTGCTGTGACAAAAGATTATGGACCAAAATAGATTTAAACCATTGTAAATCCATCACTCCACTTATGCTTAGTGGCATTATTAGGAGACAGCCTGTAACCCTTGATCTTAGCTGGACAAATATATCTAAAAAGCAGCTGAGTTGGCTTATCAACAGACTGCCAGGTAAGTGATGTGTTTTGGTCACCAAATTTAGCAAACCAGTTTGTATATAAACTGCAGCCTCTGGGGAAGGTCTACAGGGATTGGGTGTCATAGGAGAGGAGTAGATTATCCTGGGTGGGGTGTGGATATGTAAAAACAAAGCGTTAGTGGGTTAAAATGGACCCAAAATTATTTTTTGTGACTACTTGACGTTTTTAAAGTAATTTGAGGCAGGTCTTGGCCAACAGGTGGAAAGGGCCTGTGCTGAGGTGATGAGAGGGGTTGATGATGGTCACCCACAGCTGGGGAGTTCCAGGTGGTGGGAGAGATGGAGAGCTGGGGGGGAGGAGGCTCACGGGGTCCCTGCTTGTCCTGGAGCGCTGGGAGTGTTGTCCAGCCTTCGTGTGGTAGCAGAGATCACTGGGATGTCTCTGGGAAGGTCACACACTCCCTCCTCTTGTGTCTCTGCAGGTCTGCGGGACCTGCTGTTATCAGGGTGCTCATGGATAGCAGTGTCGGCACTTTGCAGCTCCAGTTGTCCTTTGCTGCGGACTCTGGACGTGCAGTGGGCAGAGGGACTGAAAGACGCACAAATGAGAGACCTCCTGTCGCCGCCCACGGACAACCGGCCAGGTAACGGGAGAGGAGAGTGTGGGAGCCCCATCCCAGCCCCTGGGGCGTGTCCTGCTGCTGCAGCCCCTCGGAGCAAACGGGCAGGAGACCCCAGAGCCGGGGCTGGGGCTGTGCTGACCCACGGGGTGTTCGAGGCAGTGACTTGGCAGCACCTCCGGGCCAGAGCCCCGGGGTGACAGGGATGTTCTCTGGCTGCTGAACCGTCATCTGAGCCACTGTGCTGGTTTTCTGTCTGACTTTCTTCTCTTCAGGCTGCAACGGGTGTACTTTAGAGAGTATGGAAACACTTTCTTCCAGTTCAGGGAAGGAGCAGTTCTGTGGGTCATGCCACATTCGCCCGGATTTCAGCTCAGGTGAAATTTTGAGCAAATCGGATCTGCTTTCTGGCATGCACTGCACAGCCTACTGCTTATTCCCGACTTGTAATTCCGCTGGGCCCCTGCAGTTACTTTCATCCCTTTTGTTTTGAAATCAGGGGGTGGCTTTGTCCACGTGCCTGTTCCAAAAATAGACAAGTGTTCCTGCTGATGTCCCCTCCAAAGCTCCAGACAGGCAGAAGGGTGTGAAGTTGACCTAGGGCAGCAGTGTTGTGTGTCACGGTGCATTTCATAGGCCTGCAGCTGCTGGCAGTGTGGGTGGGACCCGGGGGACTGACCTGCTGCCTCCGCTCTCCAGGTCAGATCGACAACCGGAGCAAGCTACGGAACATCGTGGAGCTGCGCCTGGCAGGGCTGGATATCACAGACGCCTCTCTGCGGCTGATCATCAGGCACATGCCTCTGCTCTCCAAACTCAATCTCAGTTACTGTAACCACGTGACAGATCAGTCTATTAACCTGCTGACCGCGGTCGGAACCACCACGCGGGATTCGTTAACGGAAATTAATTTATCAGGTAAGGGACACACAGGGCGGGGAGGGGAAGTGCCCGTGGTGTTGGGCTTGTGTGAGGGGTTAGATCCAGCTCTTCCCTGCCCCGCTGTAACTCCCCCATCCTGGGCAGCAGCTGGATGTGCTGCTGGTGTAAGTGGCCTCTGCCCAGGCTCCCCCCCAGCTGCCAGGACAGTCACCCCCTCGGTGGCAGCTGTGAGCGGCACCGCGCGTGTTTCGAGCCGTCCTCCCAGGGGATTGTCACTGCTCTGCACATCTGGCTGCTTGGCTTTATCCCACGGGTTACACAACAGCCGTGGGGATTGAGATGGGCGATGGAGCAGCCTGGGATTCCATGGGAGGGGCACAAAGGACTGACCGCGGTCAGGATACGGGATAAACTGCCCTCGTGTCTGAGAACAAACCAAGCCAGGCTGGTAATTCCTGCCCTTTGTTCTCCCCCCAGACTGCAATAAGGTCACTGACCAGTGCCTGTCCTACTTCAAACGTTGTGGGAACATCTGCCAGATCGACCTGAGGTACTGCAAGCAAGTGACGAAGGAGGGCTGCGAGCAGTTCATAGCGGAAATGTCCGTAAGTGTCCAGTTCGGGCAAGTGGAAGAAAAACTTCTGCAAAAACTGAGTTAGTTAAAGGACTCGTGTAAATACTGGGGCGAGGGGGGGGAAGGGACTAAGAACACGTAGGGATTTTATTTTCAGTTGGGAACTTGGAATATCAGAAAATGCCGCGATTGGATTTTACAACTCTTGTCGAGGAGAGAACAACGTGAAACTACCCATGTTAAGAATTTCAACTTGTGCCACTAATTCAGTCCACCTGGGATGTCCTGCACTGGCTCTTATGCAAATTCATAAGGTGACTGTTACTGATGATAATTGTTCACACCGGGAAGAGGACTGAGCTCCAAGAAATACTGTTATTTAAAGTACCACAGCATGTGCTTGGTAGTGTAAATTTGATTTCTGCTTTTCATTTCTTAAAACAAGAAAAAAAAAAAAGTTGGTGTCATTCAAGTGGACCACGCACTGCATTTCTGCCTTCTTAACACGTTTTGTTTTGTTACATCTTACATTATGCAGAACTATTTTTGTACAAAAATTGTTTAAAAATTATTTATGCAATGTTTGAATGCATTACCAGTGTTTCGGTTTTGATTGCCAATTTTTATCTTTACTTATGGTAGGCGAGAACTTAACCTATACTTCGTAGACAGTATCTATCTACAAACGTGCCCAGGTCAGGAAAAGTAGGTTCATACTTTCAACTTAAAGCATGTTTTAATGGAAGTTTATATCCTGCTTTGTATACTTCAGAAGTGACATAAGCATGTTGTGGAAATAAGGTGTAAATTATAGTTGAAGTAAAACACTTTTATCTGTATAGAAATCACCTTTTTCTCAAAATTTTAAAAAAAATTCCAATTTCAGCTTTTGCACATAGGAGGGTTTCACTCTGTAGCATGAGCTCTTGTACTCAATATAAAATTAATTTATACAGTGAGTCCAGCAGTAGAATAAATGGTCAAACGTAGTCTCTCTTTCTTTGAAGTGTGAGTTGAGTTCTCATTTAAGGTTTATAACATGGTTATTTCCTGATTGTAAAATTCTGCATTCATAAGTGCCATTGTTGTACGGTGTTGTTTTCGTAGACCTTCCTGATGCAGTTTTACCTTTGTTGAATTTGTATAAACAATTGTACAAAAAGAGGTGCTGGTTCTGCGCGTTTCTGTTGCCCTGTGGGGCTGAGGGAAGGTGAGCTGGGGCTGCCTGGGCTGGGGAGTGGCTGCAGTGAGTGCGTGGTCTTTGTCCCATTCTTTACGTGAGAATATTCCAAGCGTTTTTTACTGAGGAAGCAGCAAAACATCCACTTCTGCATTCCCCCAGCAGGGATCTGCCCAGGGTGAGCTTGAGGAGCAGTGACATCTCAAGCATTAAAGCCTGAGCAGAGTAATCACCACTTCCAGAGCCGGATAAAAAAAAGAGACAGAGGCTGGTGGAGCCCATCACCAATCTTTATTAAGCTTGAGTGGCTAATGAGCAGCATGGAAATAACACCGAGGGCATGTCTGTCTTCATTAGCTGCCCTGCTGGCCAGACTCCAGGAATTAAGTACCATTAAAAAGTTACTTCTAAAAAATAAAGCCATTGAGAGGTTTGCTCCCTTCTGAAAAATACCCAGCAGAGCTTGGAGCTGTGTTTTAGTGTGAGGAGGAGCAACTTCCTCTCTTTCACACCAACTTAACTGTTCACAAAAAAGGAGAGCCAGTGCCAGTGCAGCCGAGGGACGAGTCCTCAGGTCCTGCACCTTTAGCAAAGTCCAGCTCTGACTCTGGTACTTTGCTGGCATGTGGCAAATCAAAACAGAAACTGTACCTTTGTTAATCAACTGAAAGAATAACTGTACTGGAGAGACAGGGTCCTTCTTCACCTCTTTTTTTACAGAGAACTTAACCAATCACTGTCATGGCCAAGCCTGGCCACAGCGATCCTCACAGATCCCCAGCAGGAGCTACCCTTGCCCCTTTCTTCCCCCGGTCATCACTCACAGATATCCTACAAGGACATCACAATTCCTGCTCCAAGAGGACCTGTACCTGTGCTGATGGCACAAAGCCCAGCTCAGCCCTGGGCCAAGGGCTGGCAGCAACACAGGGCCCCCAGCAGCCGCTGGGAAGCTGGTTTTGGTGACTCAGCCTTGGGTGAAAGTCTCTGAACAGGAGGTTTTTAAACAAAACCTGTGTTTCCTTTCCCTGCTCCCACCTGCCCCTCCCCAGTTAAGGTTAGTAATGCCACACATTCCACGTTAGCAGCAGGAGGTGGTGACCCTGATCAGTGTTCACAGTAACATCAGGCTGTCAGCACATGAAGTACAATCATCACAGAGTAATAGTTACAACAGGCATGAGCGGATTAAGGACCACACTAATATGGTTTGCTAGAATACCCCTTTCTAAAAAAATATTTTCTTCCTAAACCCAAAACCACCCAGTAACTGGTTTTTGCAGCCCACCTGGCAGAGCCCTGCGCAGCCCCTGAGCCCTGCAAAGTGACGGAGTGTTTTGTACGTGGACAGAGAACAGCCAAGACAGCACATTGTGTCATGACAGACATTCAGAAGGAGCAATCAGCACGAAGCCAGATTGCTTAAGGGCTTCCGTGCAGGTACAGTTCATGGCAGTGCTTCCTACAGCCGTGCCCGACCCCGGCACCGTGTCGGGACAGGTACATTCTAGAGTTAGGGAAAAGCTGAATATTCAACCGATATATTCATTGCTTCTAATGCACTAAGAACGCCACAGGCTATCACGGGCTCAAGCAGAGGTGTTTGCTGACCACTTGCCGAGTGCTGAAGGCGTAAGGAGATTCTTCAGAAGAGAGCAAGAGCTGCTGTAAACAGTTTGACTCCAACAGTCGACAGCAGGGCGATCAGGTCAGCGGGGCAACTTAACTGTTCACAACACAGGCCTGGCCTCGGCCTGCCCAGCCCTGCCCTGCAGGAGGGGGGGTAGAAAAACCTTTCACAGACTCCAGAACCTGGCGCTCAAAGGGCCGTGTTGAACCGAGAACTAAGGAGCTGAGGGCTGCAGGGGCTCAGCGCTGCTGCCCACCGGGAGCCGGGCTGGCCTAGGACTTGAAGACGTGCACGGCGCGCACGACGTACTGGCGGCAGATGGGGCACTCGCTCATGCGCTTCCCGCACTTGGTGCAGGTGACCATGTGGCCGCACTCCAGCAGCACACAGTCGATCACCGCGTCCATGCAGATCCGGCACAGGTTGTCGTCGTCCTCGTTCAGCTGCGTCTTCTCGCCCTCTGAAACCCAACAGAGATGGGTCAGGCCCCCGGGCCCTGCAGCACCTGGGCAGTTGCAGCCCAGCCGTGCTCCACTCCCGCGCTGCTCCCTCCTCACAAGAGTTTTTCTAACCCCCAGCTAGAATTAGTCTCTGTTCCTCCAAAAGCACTAGAAAGTCCCTCTGTGACTATCCCCATATTTAGCTCCATTCTTTAAACTCAGAAAACCATTTTCAATTCAGAACATAATGACTGTGAAATAACGTGCTGGATTAAAATTCAGAGCATGTTGGTTTTCTGTCCCAGAGCTCAGTGTTTGGCAGAACATTTTCCTCAGAAGATTAAACACAATAATAATAAAGCAGACTAAGAAGTGGGAGCCCTAAGTAGGCCATAAAGGTGGCAGAACTGAACAAAACATGTCAGGTTTCGTTGCAATTAGCCAACATCCTCATCAATAATTGAATGTTCCATCAGACCATGGTGAAAAACTAAAAATCCTAAGTTTAAAGCTTTTTTCTTTTTTCCCCAAGCTTTGTTTGTGTGAGCAGGAGTTGGTCTGTGGATATTCTGTAACCACACAAGTGAAAGACTCCAGCTACTGAGTGGAACAGAGGTAGAACAACCCCAGTGGCTGAGCTGCAGCCACAGAATCACCTCACCATGTAAACATGGACTGAGACCAAACCACTTGGACTTTTGCCACTGTAGCTTTTAATTCTGCTCTGCAGTGACAGAGCTGAACTGCCCTGGCCTGCACAGCCAAGGAGCAGCTCTGGCTAATGCCCTGTGAAACCCAGCAAAGCACATGGAGGTGCCAAGTTTCATGTTCTCTGAGGAACCGGTTCTCAGTTGTGCAATTTTACCTTTCCCGTGAAAGCTGAGCTCACCAAGCTTTGGAAAAGAGTCTCAGAAAAACCAGCACAACGCTGGAAAGCTTCGTTTAATCACTAGAGCCACGGTCAGCTACTCTAGGGGCACCTTGCATTGCTAAAACCCACTTCCCAGCTGTTCCAAGTCAGACACCAAGTCCTGCTGGCAGAACGAAACATCGGAAAAACACAGTCTTAAGAAAGTGAGAACAAAGTATAAACCTACGTGTCTTGTGGTTTTCCTCGCTCTCTCTGTACAGTCTGCTCACTTTTTCCACAAGTTCCCATTTCTCACAGCATCCTGAATAGTTGACAAAGTTACAGGCCAGTATTTCCTTCAGCTGCCGAACACTCAACCCTTCGATGTCTTCGAGGCTTGAAATGTCGGACAGCGACGCCCTCGCTCGCTTCCTGGACAGTCCAGGGGTCTGAAACACATCAGTTGTTTGGTTTTAGTGTCCTGCTAAGCTCAGAGCCCCACACTGGGAGCTGCATGAAGCTGCAGCAGCTTGGCTACAGTGTAATTATTTTCAAAGTGAGTAATTGCCTGACACAGTGAACTCTGGAAGAACCAGAGCATGAGGCCAAATGCTGAGAGATCTAAACACTCTGTGGTGTCACACACCAAAAATCTATTCTTTGGATAAGTTCTTCTCTCACCTGCTCTTCTGCACTTTCTTCTTCTTCATTATTTACAGATGTTTCCGTTTGGCCCTGTGGACAAAATGAAACTAATCAGAATAAAAACACATTTTAAAACACTTTTCTTCGTATCAAGGTGATCACAGGTGACAACGACATTTTGAAGTTTCAGTTGCTACTAATCATTATTGGTTTAAGTCACCTCTGATCTAAACTAGGAATCTCTCCTAGTAGTCTCCTGGTTTCAGGTGTGAGATACAAAAGGTGTTTTTCCTGCCCCTCCAAACTGTACCAATTGGTGTTTTATTTTAAAGTGATGCAGAACTTCAAAACCAAAACCCCCCAGTGCTACACCATAAAACACGTCAATTACTGTACCCGTGAAGGTGTTCCACTTCCTGTGCTTCCCCTTCTGTTTGCAAGTTCTCCTGGATTGGACATGGATACAGACATGGAAAAGGGATGAGTAAAAAACCCCGAGGTCTGTGAGCGTGACGAGCGCAAGCTGCCAGCGTCCATGTCCTGCTCCGACCCCAATCCGTGGTGGCACAGCACCAGATCCACCAGGTCTTCCTTCTCCCTGCAGGTGTCTGTTGGGATGTTCCTGAGAATCAGGTACTGACGCAGATCCTTCACTTTCAATCTCATTAGCTGAGGTCGCTGGAAGGCTGTTTCTTGCAGCAAGTGACAAGTGGAACATCTCCGGAGATTCTCTTGTGAGACTGAACAAACGGAGCAAAAATCCTTCTTGCAGTCACAGCACACGTGCTAAAGGGAAAGAAAACAGCCATTCAGCTGTTTGTCACAGAAAACAAATCCAGGCCCTGCTCCTTCCTTCTTCAGGCTACGGAATTTACTGTTAGTTTTTCCACTGTCAGTTGTGACGTACGGAATTTTTACGGTTTAAGTCCAGAAACCTGCCCTGTCAGACGGTTTTGCAGGTGCTCCAAGGCAGTCCCTCGCTTTTGTGGCAATACTGAAGCTGATCTGAAGTCTCAGTGAAAACCATTAGGAATAAACAAATGAATAAAGTACTCAAGTTGTACTTTAACCAGCAAACAAAACTGAAACCAATTTCGTGGTCTGTTAAAACACTTGTGCATTTACTGTTGCTGCTCTTTTCATGTGTAAAAAAAAAAAACAAAAAACAAAACAGTATAACACCCAAACTTTAAAGAACTTCTCAACTTCTTCCTCAACTGATTCCCAGAATGCAAAGTAGGCCTCGGATGAGATGAATCACATGGTAGGGAAATACTCCCAAATGCCCAGATGTCATTTCTGAAGAGAGCTTTGTTCAAAAGACTCACAATACACAAAAGCTGGAATAGACAAGACTGTCAGCATTTCATCTGCTGTGAACAAACTCAAACTCTTTGAGGCTTTCAGGATTTTAGGAAATTAGTATCAGCTTCAGAAAACATCCCTACACAACACTTCATTCAACAAAGAGTCTGCCATGTGATCAACAGGACACCCGGGAAGGGGGAAACAACACACAGATGGAGGGAAGAGGCTTCACGATCATCTGAAAGAGCTGCTGAGGATTAGGTCCCTGAGGGGACAAAATAACGAGCCTGGACAGTTGTGGTACACAGAAATAGTATTAACAATCTCAATTTTATTTATCTGCATTAACCCACCTGCCTGTCTCCCAAAGAAGCAAAAGGTTGTTGGACCACAACAGCTTCTAAAGCTGGCTAGGAAACAATCAGAACTACACTAGGAATTCCCACAAAGAGCCTGTGATACTGCATTGTGAGTTTTTACCTTTTCCACCATGCAGTTTGTTCTTTCCAGTACTCAACCACTGTGTTTGGTGCCATCTTCAAACCAGATCTGCTTTAACATTTAAGATCCTGAAGCCAACACGTTTGTATCTCACAAACGGGAGTCCGTTAATTTTCAGGTCAGCCCAGATCCAACGTGTCACTGACTAATGAACATGAGACCTCTTAACTTCTAATCCTGGCTGACAGTAATTTCCTGTGACCTCAGAACAAGGCACCTCCTCCCTCCCTGGATTTCTGCCTTGGTTTTCTGAGAAACACACACTCATCTCCCAGTATGCCACAGATTAGTTCACAGGGTAAAAATACCGTGCAACAGGAAATATACTCACTTTTTTCCTGAAAACTGAGAAGGAAAGTCCACAGGCTTTGCAGACAATGTTAGTGCTGGCTGCAGCTGGAGCTGGATACGCTGAGAAGTCTGTACTTGGTGTAAACCTGAATGGGCCAGCACCTCCCCCAAACCCAGCCTGCTGGCCACGCACTGCTCCCGTCCCCATGACTTCATTCAGCAACCCGCAGCAGGAAGCCCACATGGAAGTAGCTCCCGCCTGAAAACATCAAGAAGCAAGAGCAGAAAATTAATATCTGAAGGCCCCCATCAGATGTGACTTTGCTACTGAGGAGCTGCTTCACTCCATCTGTCGTCATCCCAGAAGCATGTGGTGTGAATTCCCAGAGCACCAGGAATCCTGTGACAGCCCCGCGAGCTCCACTCCGGCTGAAATCCAAAGTGGGAAAGATTTGCCTCCGAGAGGCCAACGCAGGCACAAGGAGCTCACAAATTCACAACTCCTTTTCCAGCAGAATTCCCCACAAGAAAAGTCAGGAATTTGAGGAGGTGACACAGAGCAAGGACGGAGGAGAGTGACAGGCTGTCGTAGGTGAGGGGCAAAACCCAAGAGGATGACAGGCAGAAACAGCAATTTCTCATGATTAATGCAGAGCTGTCCCTGCAGGATCTGCTCCAGAACTAATCCCGCTCCTGTATGACTCACAACAAAACTCTCTCTAAAAAAACATTCAAACTTGAAAACCAATCTTCATTAGAAGCTAATTACAGTCTGGTTTCACGGAGAGGGAAATGCTGTTCAAGACCTCCCTGAAGCCCCTTGTTTTGTTGCCTTACGAAATGTCTAACAAGAATTAAAACAACTTTAATTGACCTTATTCTCTCGACTAGATTTCAGTTTTGAGTCACATGGTCTTAAAACACTACAAAAAATCCCAGACACATGGAAAAAGTGCTACTTTTTATCCTTAAAAGCCTTTAGTGCTGGATTCTCTATCAAAAGTGCATATTCTAGTCAGAGGTGGAATTTGGACTCCAAGCTGTTCAGGTCACATGTTTAATCACTGTCAGGAGGCTCCCTGAAACCTGCTCCAAAAAAAAAAAAAAAAAAAAAAGGAGTGGCTAACAATCACATCAGGTTCTCTCTGGAAGGAAGCTGAGGGGTACAACTTCCTATAAACATAATTATTTTTTCGTATGTTTTTTCCATAACAGTTGTTCTCTTTTTCATTCCAGAGGAGCCTCTTTTTGTTTCCCCAAAGCACAAAGACAGAAAATAATTGCTTTTGAGACTTGTAATTCTTGCTGTGAAACCCAAACCAACCACAACAGGCACGTCAGCTCAGTGACATGGTGCTGTAACTCCTGAAATAACTAATTTCTATATGAAATCCAATCCTCAAACTAAGGCTTGTTTTCTACTTCTCAATAATAAAAGTCGAAAACAGATCAATATTAATTTTTCCTGGACAAAACTAGTTACACTTAATTATCCTAGTTTATTAGGCAAGAGGAATTAACTTTCCAGAAACAGAACCTGAAAACCAATGACTTAATCCAACACAGCTCCGAGTTTTAAAACTTGGGACTTTTGAAAAATACAAGGGAAAGCCACATACAGACACAGACCGGAAAAATAACACAACGAACCAAAAGAGTCTGTCAAAATTCAACTCATTTCCTTACACAACTACAGTCTTTTCAGGGGGTCAGGGCAGCAGCAAGACACTCAATGACTAAAGGGACATGAGATATTTGCTACCACAGCCCCTGCCGGAGGGTTTAACACCTGCTGCTTAGACCTGTTTTATTCCAGAGCCTGTGGCAACTGCTCAGACGTCAGTGTCAACACTAAATAAATATATTTTTAGGACCTTTTTGTTATCCACTTTGAATACATGAATGTTGTTAGCATGAAACAGATAATCTCTTTATCTTACTGCCAACCACTCAGTCATTTCAAGGTTTAAGACAGGGCTACCTGGGCACCATTAGTGTTCTTCTTAACCTACCTACGCCACCTGTGGATTCCTCCTATGCCCTCGGGTCATTAACTGATAATTGAATTACAAAGTCTAGACTCTCCATATTGCTCTGCAAAAGAAACGAGACCGTGCTGAAAGGCACCAACACAGCACACAAATGAGAGACGGTAAAACAAAACCTCCCTCCCTTGAGAATCGGTTAAAACGCTGCCAACTTCTGCACCAAAACCACCACTCTCCACTTCCATATTCTCTCCTCACCAGCTGCCATCGAGTATCCTCTCTCTCCACGCCTTACGTGCGTCCTACAGGGGCAAAACACTGCGCTGCAACTTCTCTGCGGCTGTTTTTGGCTGTAAGGGTGTTACCTGAGGAGGATTCCAGCTGAGAAAGGCAGCTGAGCTGGGAGGGCGAGCGCTGCTCCCCGCACACCTGTGCAAGCGGGGGGTGCTACCAGAGCAGCGGGACAGCAGGGGAAGGGATGTACTTTTAACTATTTTTAACTGAAACTTCCTCTTTTGACCCTCCCTTAGACCGAGCAAAGCTTTTCCCCCGACAGCACAACGACAGCCCCGAGAGCCTCAGGAGCGCCCCGCGGTCCGGCAGCCCCCGCTGTGCCCCTCACAGGCCCAGCTCGGGCCCTGCCCGGCTGCTGACTCAGCACAGGGCGCGGAGGCCCCTCAGCTCGGCGGGGCCGGCGCGGCCGCCCCTCACAGCGGGACGGCGGTCGCGGCCTGAGGGGAGGCGCGGCCCTGACACCCCAGAGGGGCCCCGGCACCGTCATCCTCTGCTGTTCGCCCCCTCCTCCCCCCCTCCCTCTCTCCCCGCAGAGGGAAAGGCGCTCTCCCAACCAGACAAAACCCCTCACCCTTACGGCTCCCCCCTCACCTTCATGGCCGCTCCCGCCGCTCCAGCGCTGCCGCCACCCCCGCCCCTCCCGGCCCCGCCGCCGGCCCGCTCGGAGGGCGGGCCCTGCCGCCGCGCCGCGCGCCCATTGGCTACCGTGCCGCCGTGCCGCACGACCATTGGCTGCACCGCCCCGACGGCAAGCGAGAACGGCCAATGGGAGCGGGGGATGAGGCGGTGATGGGAGGGGCAAGGAAATGCCCCGAGCGGGGCCGGGACGGGAGGGAGGGACGGGGGGAACCGATGGTGGGACTGTGGGGCACCGGGGGGGGACACCAATGGCACTGATAGTGTCACTGACAGTGGGACGGGTGGTGGCACTGATGGGGCACCGATGGTGTCACAGGTAGTGGCACTGATGGTGGCACCTGTGGTGGCACCCATGGTGTCACTTATAGTGGGACAGGTGGTGGCTCCGATGGTGGCACCAAGGTGATCCTGCCCCTCCACTCGGCCCTGGCGAGGCACTCCTGGAGCGCTGCGTCCAGTTCTGGGCTCCTCAGGATGAGACAAAGACCTGCTGGAGAGGGTTGAGCAGAGGCCATGGAGACGCCGAGGGGACTGGAGCGGCTGGGCCTGGTTAGTCTGGAGAAGGCTAAGGGAGGATCCCATCAATCCATATCAACACCTCCAAGGGGTGTCAGAGGATGGTGCCAGATCCTTTCCAGTGGTGCCCAGTGACAGGACGAGGAGCAATGGCCATAAACTGAAACACAAGACGTTCCACCTCAACACAAGGAAGAACTTCTTTCCATGGAAGTGGCAGAACCCTGGAGCTGCCCAAAAATGGCGTGGATTCTCCCTCTCTGGAGACATTCCAAACCCACCTGGACATGTTCCTGTGTCAGCAAGTGACCCTGCCTTGGCAGGGGGGTTGGACCGGATGATCTCCAGAGGTTTCTTCCAACCCTAATGACCTTCCCCTATCCCAGGTTGCTCCAAGCTCTGTCCAACCTGGCCTTGAACACTTCCAGGGATGGGGCAATGGTTGCCTCTCTGGGCAACCTGTGCCAGGGCCTCACCACCCTCTGAGTAAGGAATTTCCTCCTAATAACTAACCTAAATCCACCTCTTTCAGTTTTATTCTACCAAGCCCTTTGGTGATAATCTTAAATAATAAAGCTTCTTTTCTCATATTTAAAAAATCCACTTCCAGTGAGCTTCTAGATGCCATTATTTTTCCCCTAGGCTGTGCATGGTGTGAATGGCTGTGAACAGGATATATATAAAAATAATAATCATAGGTTGTAGGAACAAAAAGCTTTTAACCAGAGGATTACGTTAAAGAAAGCCCAGCAGTACAAACCCCACCAAGGCTTTGGGAAAGCTTTATATAAGAACACACAGGGCCAAGAACAAGAGAGGCCTTTGCCAAAAAGAGGAACAGACAAAAGTGGCTGAAAATAAAAATGGCCCACGAATCAAATTTACCCCTACAAAGGGTTGGATACAATCTGCCGATTTCTGCAGAAAGGATCTATTTTTGGAGCAAGTCAGATACAAGAACTGAGTCAAAAAAAATCAGTGTGTAATTGCCACGTGAAGGGCACAGTCCTGGCAGGTTCCTAGGAGTAGGAACAGGTACTTCACACAGTCCAACTTCTGGATTTGCACTGACACCATGTTTTATTTCAAAATCAGGTCACCTTTTTTTGGAAATTCTTATGCTCCTCAACAGGCTTTAGATATGCTCTGAACTTTTACACATGACTTAATAAAAATGTCATTTTTTTCCAATAATAGCTTGCAATTTTAGTCAAAGCAACTGAAAAAAATAGAAAAGCCTCGTGAATACAATGTTGGAACAAGATATGGCACATTCCCCACATTTCTCATGCAAGAGATTGCTTGAAGACACCTTCAGAAATATCAGTGCAGTTTGGTTTTAAAAACTTCTGTGTCATCTAAACTCTGTCAATTCAGATTCACCCTTGAAGCACCAAACTATACACATATTTTTGTTAATAATCTTACATTAAAGCATGAGAGCTCCATGCAGTCACTGTAACAGGGTAAAAACTGTCCCACAGATGACCCAAACCAAGCAAAACCCAACATTTTCCCTTTCTCTCTGTTAAGGATTTGCCAAAAAACAATCCTCCCAAGCACAGATGTTTTAGGGAGTAACGTGGGCCTGACAGAGCTGAGATCTGGTGACTGTGCTGGCAGCTGCACTTGCCACTCCTGCCTTAATTTGGGCAGATCTTGATGAATCATGTTCTTAACATGTGATCTGAGATCACTTTTACTGCACTTGCCTAAATTGTAACCACCTCGACGGGTTTTAAACGAGGATCTTTAACTCCGCCGGCTACTCCGTGGGTGAAAAGGAGCACTGGGAGAGGTTCTATTAATAACAGACTTGCCCTCACTGAGCCTTCTGGGTCGTGCCAAAGCAGCATTAAAAGATTTCAGTCTATTACTGCGAGTTGTCCCACTTACTTCTGCCACCAAGTAACAAGTGGTGGTGACTCGCCGCGGCTCCGTAATCCCCTGTGGTTTTTACACATCACCAGAGAGAGAGGTACAGACAGGGATTCCTCCCAGGAATGTTAATTAGGGTTTAATTTAACAATCTGCAAAATTTTATAGTAAGGTTTAAAAAGACAAACTGAATCGCTGGGCTTTATCTGGGAGTTTCAGGTTGGATGTTAATGCCCACAGGAGGAGTCACAGAATCACAGAATGGTTTGGGTTGGAAGGGGCCTTAAAGATCATTTAGTTCCCAATCCCATGCCATGGGCAGGGACACCTCCCAGTATCCCAGGTTGCTCCAAGCCCCATCCAATCTGGCCGTGGACACTTCCAGGGATGGGGCAGCCACAGCTGCTCTGGGCAACCAGCAGTTTGGAACTACCTGTGAGAAGGTTTTCAGGCTACAGAGACTTGGTTCAACAGATTCAGCACAGAAATGGAAGGATCCCCAAACCCAGACAGAGGCCATTTCCTGCTTGATGAGCTCAGGGGTGTTAGTCAGGGGCTATTTTAGGTAAGATAAAAGATGACTTTTTCAACTCTGTTACCTAATCTTGAATTTAATGTAACCAACATCATCTCTCATTGCTTATTTGGAATTCGGAGGGCTGGGTTTTAGGCGTTTGAGCTCATTTAAATAGACTTAAAAAGTGTATTCTGAGTGTTCCACGCACTGAAGGATTGTCAGCAGAGTTCACACTTCGGCTTCAGAGCCTTGCGCAGAAACATCAGAACCAGATGTTTGCCATTTCCTTTTTCCTCCCAGCTCTGCACAAGCTGCTGCAGCCCAGCCTTTATCTCATCTCCCTCCCCTCCCTGCCCAGCCACGCCACCAGTTCCGTGTTTCCACCCGAAGCCATCGTGCTTTATCTTCAGGAAATGTCAGCAGGTCGACCTTTGTAACATAATAGCTGGAGTTACTTCCCGGGTTTTATATTCAGATATGGTTCAATGAGTTCATTGTGGGCTGGGAAACGATCATTAATTACGCCAGCAGCAACTAACTACAATGTTAAGTTCCTTAAATGTAAATGTATTCTAGAAAATTACTCCCTGCTTGATTTGCCTCCTCCTCCCCCTCTCACCACCCCCAGGCGTGAATCAGGAGCAGAGCAACGAAATCCCCCGGGGACATGCAGATGTATAATAATATTGAGTTTTGTTTTGCTCTCACTTACAAAAATGAGAACTATTATAATAATTGGAGTATTTTCTTTGGGAATACGATGCCTTAATGAAGCACTTTAACAACTTATTAAGCAAATAAAAACTTACATGTGGAAACGTTTTTGTTGCATCACAATTAACTTGCAAATCCAAACAGGGATGAATTCACTCCATGGTGTTCTCTGTCTGTAACATGGAAACACTGCTGTCAGAGCAGAGAGAATATGTATTGGATAGGCAGGTTCATGTAAATTTTACAGTATAAAACATGTAACATTTTACCTCTTGGGGTGCTTGATTTGTGGAAAACTCCACCTTGCACCCTGTGCAGAATAAACTGTTTCTCTTCTAAATTCAGACTCTGTGTCTGCGTTTAGAGAGCTCCTATAACCGGCAGCAGCCCCACCAAGCCACTGCCTGTGGTCACCTCTGTCTCACCTGATACAAGTGTGGCCGTCTCTGGTAATCACAGAATCACTGAGTCATTACAGCTGGAAAAGACCTCAAAGATCATCACGTCCAACCTTTGACTGATCATCACCTTGTAAACTCAACCACATTGCAAAGTGCCACGTCCACTTGTTGTATCCCAGGATTCAGTTGCTCACTGCCAGCTCACATTGTTTTCCATCATCCATCACCCCCAAATCCTTCTCCGCAAGGACACTCCACTCCACACCCTCTCCAGGCAGCCTGTTCTAGTGCACAGTCACTCCTGATGGGATGTGGCTGCCCCACAGCCCTTGGTCACAGCTATCCACAGCCCAGGACCACGGCTCCCCACAGCCTGTCCCACAGCTCTGCACAGCCCGTAGCCATGGCCCCTCACAGCCCTTGGTCACAGCTCCGCCCAGCCTGTGGCCATACCTCTCCACAGCCCGTCCCATGGCTCCCCACAGCCCGCGGCAGCCCTGGGGAAGGAGCCCCAGGGCGACGCCTCGAGCTCTTCTCTCCCCGGTCACTTCTCTCCCCGGAACGTCTCTCCCGCGCTCAGCGCACCGGGCCGTCCCCGCAGTGCCGTGGCACAGCCCC
>VXAY01007103.1:3391031-3405792 GCA_013399855.1 Oxyruncus cristatus | reverse complement strand
GTGGCCTGTTGTCGCGACATGTCGCTGTGCTCCACAGGGTCCCGACATGGCGCTGTCGCGGCTGCGCGCGGCCATCGAGGAGTGCTGCCCGCAGCTCGCCAGCTCCGTCCACATCAGGTGCGGGAAACGCCTCGGGCGGGGCCGGGCGGGGCGGGGAGGAGCTGCCGGGGACGGGTGTGCATCCTCCGCTGTGGCTGAAAACTGCTCCGAAACGTGCAAACGTCCAGTTCTAAAAGTCACACATTCGGGGCAAAACTGTGCTCCTGCAGTTCTCTTACTTCTCATCACTAAGTTCTGAAAGGCACAAACTGGACATGGAAGTGCATCAAGTTTAAAGCTGATGTGGTGCAGGAGGTCTGTTCTCACACATAACCCGCTGAAACAGCAACAGTTCCAAAAAATCTGATCAAAGGTTTTAGATTTTTAAAATTTAAAAAAAGAAGTCAAAATCCTGTTTGTTTTGTTACAACAGCCGTTTTTTTTAACTATTCTCTTTATTAAAAGAGCTATTTTTAAAGAAAAATTATCATAATTATTTTTATAATTATCATAATTATTATTGAATATGTATTTGTGTCACGACTATAAAAACCTTCTGGCCCCAGTGAATGAGTTACCATTTGGATCTGTCTGTGTTTATTTCTGTATGCCTGAAACAGGAGAGTATTTTATTTGATGTCTGTATGAATACCCTAAAAAAAAATATGCTGTTTTCTCTCCCTGTTTAGGTTAAAGCTTATGGTAGAAGGAGAACTGAAAGATATGGAGCAGTTTTTTGATGACCTTTCAGACTCATTTACAGGGACAGAGCCAGAAGTTCATAAAACAAGTGTAGTAGGTAAATAATTGCTATCCTTAAGTTATTTTTGCTGTGATATCTATAATGCTGCAGTTTAGTCAAGATACAGCTTTGTTTTTCTTTTTGGGGAGGTGTAAGATCTTTTTTCTTGCTCAGATGTTTCATATTAACCAATAATTTTGCATATTGTCAGGTTGTTACTGATTTTAACAATTTTTCTGTGATCAGATTATTTGTGAGATTTGCACCAAAATTAAGACCAGATTTATACCCTGGAAAATGAGTTTTATCACTTGGTAGGCTGTGATGAGGCTCATTAATTTCTATTAAACTTCTCATTAATTTCTGTTAAATTAGAAATGAAATGGTGTGGTTTAAGCTCCTGGTCATGATGTTTCCCTTTCCAGGTCTGTTCCTGCGCCACATGATCCTGGCATACAACAAACTCTCTTTCAGCCAAGTCTATAAACTTTACACAGCCCTTCAGCAGTACTTCCAAAGGGATGAGAAGAAGAATGGAGCTGATGAGAGTGACATGGAACTCACAAATCCGGAGGAGCTGGATGGGAAAATGGAAAAGGAAGAACTCGACGGACCGTTAAGGTTGATATATTCACATTAAAGCCTTTTCTGCCTCTTAAAGAAATCAATCCTGGATTTTTTTTAAAGCCTCCTAAACCCGGGCTGAGCTCTGTGGCTACTTCTTAGTGCCACCATGTGGTAACTGTTGTCAGTGGCTCATGGAAGGTGGCAGTGCCTCATCCTCACTTAGGGAATCACAGGCTGAAGGCCAGTAGCTGCCCACAATTTCCCCGCTGCTCACTGACTTCTCTGGTTATCATGTGGTAAAGCTGTTAGAGGGTCACCTCCAGCAAGGAAAGCTTGCTCAATAAGGAGAACTTAAGCTTAACGTTTTTGGGTTCTCTCTCCACCCCTCTCCTAATACAAGAACTCACTCTTTGTACTTGCTGTTTTCCCATGGAATGAACTTCTGGCAGAACAGCTGTTTCCTGGAGTGATGTGTGTGGCCGAAGTGCCAGTTCATTTCACTGGGACAATCTGCAGAAGAAAGGAAAAACAGAGCAAATCCATTGGAATGTGCCACCCCCAAATCTTCTCTCTGCTCTTTTTCTTTAGGGTTTTTTAGGGTGTATTTAGGGTAAAATTCCTGTCTAGTATGGTCTCTGCAGGTTGAAGATTACAATTAAACTGTGTGAAATCGTTTGGATGGCTGGCTTTGATGTAGTAAATTTTACTCTTTGTTAAGTTTTCTCAGTTTTCAGTCCTGCTTTGAGCTTTAATATCTCATAAAACTTTATAAAGCAAAAACTATGGAGTGTCTGATAAAGTGTATTTCCTTATTCTATTTCCTTGCCCCTGTTTGTAACCAAAGCATTTCTTACCAGGGAAGAAGAAATATCCTGCAGTGGTCCTCTTTCCCAGAAGCAAGCAGAGTATTTTCTGTCTCAGCAGGTATGTTAATTCTGAATAAAGTGGGGTAAATGTTCCAGAACATGCAGTTCACCTTGACTTTTATCCACAGTGTCAGACACGATGTTAAATCTGTTAAAGGTTTGTTGATATCTTGCATGTTGTTGCTCAGTGTGAGCACTTGGGGCTCAAAGTGTTTTATCTAGACATCACCATATGCTGATACTTGGTTCTGGGAAGGTCCTTCTGCTCTCCCTGCTCGCCTCAGATCTGATGTCTGTGAAATGTGCAGTTTTGTTGATTATTCCAGCTGGTAAATACAAAATGGAGTAGAAATACACATGGGCACAAATGTCAGGAATTCAGGATTCAGTAATGCTTATTTTAGTAACTAGATTATTGTAGTTTTTTTATTAATTGAACTACTTGCGAAAGCAAACTGTGGATTTAGTTATATTTATTTTCCTGATTTTTTTTTTTTGTTGTTTTGTTTTTTTTTGTTTTTTGTGAGAAGAGACATGTAATTCCAGTGAGAAATGTGTTAGTTATTCAAGGGGAAATTTCACCAGAATTCTTTAAGTGCCTTTAAACAGTCCTTTGGAAAAGTCTGTTTGACTTGGTCTCTCTGATCTCTGGAAAGTGAACACTGTAATTTAATACAGAATAAAACTGACACTGATGTTTCAGTGTCACAGTAGACAGAGCTGTCACAAAATCTCCTTTAATGTTCTCTCCAAGCAAATAACAACCTGACAGTGCTGTATCACAATGCATTTATAACTCTCCTGATGGAGTTACATATCTTACTTTTCAAATTTTTATTCCAGGCTTCTTTATTAAAGAATGATGAGACAAAGGCTCTTACTCCAGCATCTTTACAAAAGGAATTGAACAACTTGTTAAAATTTAATCCAGACATTGCTGAAGCAGTAAGTACCATTTTCTTCATCCAAAATAGTTGTAAAGGGATTTCTTATCTCTAGGCTGGGATTATTTGGGAGCAATTTATTCTCTATTGAAATATAAGCAGATGATAAAAATGGGAGCAAGTTGCATGCAAATGTTTAGTAATTCAGACTGAAACTCCTGAAGGCACAGAAACCTTAATTAAGCTTCCCTGCATGTCTGGCTTCATGCACAGATAAAAGCCTCTCAATTTTGGTGGGACTGAGTGCATTCTTGTTTAACTAAACCTAAAACTTACTTCTCCTACCCACAGTTTCTGAGGAATTTCAGGCCTCATATTCCCATACTTTAAAAATCAGTATTAGGTGCAATATCTGTGCTTAATAACAATTTATACTGAAAACCCAGACAACTCCCACTGAGGGTCATTTCCAGACCTGTGCTGTGAGCACTTGCCTTGTTCCTGAACAGCTTGTTCTTGAGCAAATTCCATGAGTTTCCAGTCAACTCCTCCCTGCTTTCCTTTCTAACTCTTCCTCCCTGGGCTGAAGCAGACAGGACTTTTTGCTCCTGTTTGGACACATATCCTTGAAAGGGCTGCCACAGTCCTGGGCTGGGCTTCACAACTCCGTAAGTCCTGTCCAATGTTGGTCTCACATAAAGGAATTGCCCTGCCTGGGTCACAAAGCCAAAAAGAAAACATATAATTTTAGCATCTCCTTTCTACCTGCACAGCATTTGGAAGCAGTGCTGATGTTTCTGAGTATCTTCCTGAGTGCAGACACGGTGGGAGTGGTGCCTCCATTCCCCCTCTCATGTCACACATAAATGCAGGGATTCTACTTTGGTGATTCTGCCTATGCAGAGATCTCAGACTGGGTGGGATCGTTCTGACTGCCAGATCATGGCCTAGGGGACACCAACTGTTAGGGACAACAACCAGTTTTGTCCAGGAAATTATCCAGTTTTATCCAGAAATTCTGCACCGGTAGTATCAGTGTTGTTGCAGCTTTCTGGCCATGCAGTATTTCATGGCTGCAGGTGCTGACCAGCCTTTCTCCCTAAGGAAATACATGGTAATTATAAACAAAAACCATGTTTTAATATCTGTATCGTTAAAGCTGGGATTTTCTCTGTTGTGTTTTTTTTTTTTTTTAGCATTATTTAAGCTACTTGAACAGTCTCAGAGTGCAGGATGTCTTCAGTTCCACGCACAGCCTCCTCCACTACTTCGACCGGCTGATCCTGACGGGGGCGGAGAGCAAAAGCAACGGGGACGAGGGATACGGGCGGAGCCTGCGCTACGCTGCCCTCAACCTGGCGGCCCTGCACTGCCGCTTCGGCCACTAGTGAGGGCTTCCCTGTGCCACACGGCTCACGGGCACCCTGGGGCACCTCAGCGTGCTCACATCCCCCCCCACACACACCTTTCCTCCCGAAAATCTCCTGTAGGAGAAGAGGCTTTCTCCGGTGTCACGGTTGGGCCGGGATTTTCTTGGGCCCTTGGTTTGTTTTTATTTTGGCGTTCGTTTGGTTTGCATAAGAACTGAGCCATGTAAGAGCTGGCATTTGTCTGTGTCCTGTCCCCTGTTTCCTGGGTGTTTAAGGTTCTCAGTCACGGTGTTTCCATGACCTCAGTGGACATGGATGCCTACTTTCAGCCATATTCTCAAGAAAGTGTCGTTGTTTTTCTGTTAAAATTTGAGTCAACGTAGAGCTGATGATCTGGAAAAAAGAATAATTGAAAAACAGCCATCTAAGCCTTTAAAAATGCCATAGGGGTGGCATTTATTTTTTTGATAAAGCTGGCCTTGCCGTCTCTATGTACGATTTGCATTTATTGATTGCTGCCTGGAGGCATCGTGTGAAAGGAGTCGAGAGGGGAAGGGCACTGCAAAATTGAGAGCAACAACAGTTTCTACACAGGCAGATACTAAATGCTGCCCCTGTTTAAACAAATAATAACTTGGCACACTGGCACGTATAGGGTTTGAAAGCCCACATAGGGGTTCCAGTTGGCATTTTGGCCTCACAAGTAGAATGTGTTGCTGAGTGCCAGGAGGAAAACCCAGGCCTTGTCAGCAGTCTGTTAAATCAGAGTTACCTTCTGAGAGCAATATGCATAATTTAGATCAACGTTCCTTTGTCTCAGAATGCTGTATCTTAAGCACTGTGGGAATTCTAATTGTTCTCCCTCTCTGTTTGCTCACAGCCAGCAGGCTGAACTTGCCCTCCAGGAAGCCATCCGGATTGCCCAGGAGTCCAATGACCACGTCTGCTTGCAGCACTGCCTGGTGAGAGCTGTCCTGAAATAGGGGTGACAGAGTCATTCCGCTCAGGGAACCGTTGCAGAACTTTTCTTACAGCAGGATCTCACCCAGGGCACCAATAATTTGGCTGTTCAGCAGTGGGGTGACATTGTTTCTGGCAGGTGGGGCACCCATGGCAGCAAACTTCAGGGTCGTGGGATGGTTTTGTTGCAGCTCAGGATTAATTTCTAAAACAGGCATTGGGATCCCAGAGATCTCAGTACTGAGCTCAAAGTTTAGTCTTGGATGTTTTAAACAAAGTATTTCATAAGCTTCCTCTTTCCTGTCTGTTGAGTTCTCAAAGAGTAACCAGCTGCCTTTTGAGCAAACGAAAAGTTGGAGGGAAAGACTTGGATTTCTCTGTATTTTTTCCCTGTAATCAACATTATAATGAGTTGACATCAATGGTACAAACTCCTGAGATACTGCATTCCACAGTTACCTGGATAGTGGGATTTCTGTGCATCACTGACCCTCCAGTGTTGGCTGCTGCCCCACCAGTGTCCCACCCTGCACTTCCGATGTATTTTGCTGTGCAGCATTTAGTGAAGTTTCCTTAGAATCATTAGTTCTGAAGTGGTTTGTATTTCCAGTGGGTTTTTGTGCATTCTGTATCAGTAAGCCAAGCTAAAGGTGCTGCAGCCATTGGCTATTTGCAATGAGATTTTAATCTTTTCCCTTGCTAGAGCTGGTTGTACATCCTGGAGCAGAAGATCTTCGATAGCTGTGTTCTGCTGGAGCACTCTGTGAACAAATCTTTGCACTTTGGGTTGCCAGTGAGTCCATTTCCTCCATCCTTAACTTCATTCTGGGACAAACCCACGTGGTGATGGGAGTGTGTGATTAGAGATTTGGGGTTTGTGGCTGGTCTGTTCAAAATATGTAACTGAATTCCAACGAATCTATTTTAACACTCCAAAATGTGGCTGTTTCTTTGACTTTTGCTCTTCATGTTAACAAAGCAGACTTCAGTTGCTTTAATGCCACAGCACTGCTTTTCCTCCTACCTTGTTTGATTTTCAGGCAGAAAAACTCTGTGGCTACTGGCCCCAGGCACCATTTTGGCACAGTGTGGTGCTCTGGGGAGGTTCTTATTCCTCAGCCTTCTCTGAAACCCAGTGCTGCTGCCTCTGGCAGGGCTTTGAACATATGTTTACTTGTCCCAGCTGTGAAATCTTCCAAGGCTGCCCACCCCTTTGGTGGTTTGTGCCCTGAATCTATTGGCTGTTAGTGTTTAGTTCTGTCTTTCCCAAATCTGTGATTACTTTGTTAAGAGAATTGTTCTAAAATGGACTAAAGTGCTGTTTTTGGGAGCTGGGAACAGATGTGGCTGCTTGGTGGGGAAGGGGAGGGAAGGCTCTGTGTTTTCACAGCTGTTCCATCACTGGAGAAATCCAGGTATGGTCCTGTCCTCCTCTGTAAGATTTCTCTGTGGGGGAGTGGAAATTACCTTTCACATCCAACAAAATGACATTCACATATGTGTGGGTGTGCATAAGTGGGTATTTAAAGAAATGCCTGGAGCAGTGTTCTTTTGTCTGTGCTGAGTAACATCACGTCTTTTTGAGATTTTTTTATTGGTTTAGAACTCTGCTCCAGTGTGATTTGCAAGCCTGGTGTACTGTGTTGTCTTTCATCGCTGTTGGTATGGGGTTTTTTTCCCTTCTTCCCAGTATCTTGCTTCCTTGGGAATACAGTCCTTGGTTCAGCAAAGAGCTTTTGCAGGAAAGGCTGCCAACAAACTAATGGATGCCTTAAAAGATTCTGATCTGCTGCATTGGAAGCACAGCCTGTCAGAGCTCATTGACATCAGCACAGCACAGAAAACAGCCATTTGGAGATTATACGGCCGCAGGTATTTGGGTTGTTTGGAACCCATGGGTTACCTCACTGCACTTGTAAGCACCTAATGCACTTATATAGGTGTAACAAGTGTCTGTGTCTCTGCACTGCACTAAAATCAAGCAATCAGACTGTGATTCAGTACAGGCTCAGTGCAATTATTTCCATTCTCTTGTGGTCCTTTAAAACTTGTGCTGAAGACAAGATTGAGTTTCCATTTAGTAGTGGCAAATAGATCATAAATTTTTCCTTAGCCCCCCCTTTTCAGAACCTGTTTGCTTAGACTGTGTGCAGCTTTCAGTCTGTAGTACTTGATGTGCCTGCACAGTCCAGAATCCCTGGATAGCAGGTTTTTTGCAAGTTTTCCTTCTTCCCAAGGCCCCTGGCTCACCAGAAAATGCAGCCTGTTGTCATAACAAAACCGTAGATTAAAAACGGTTGTTGTTTGCTCCTTGAAAACTAAAAGCTGTTTCTGTTGCACAAGCACCATGGCACTTCAACAAGCCCAAACACTGCTGAGCATGAACAGTCTGGAGGCTGTGAACGTGGGCGTGCAGCAGAATAACACCGAGTCCTTCGCCGTGGTGTTGTGTCACCTGGCCGAGCTCCACGCAGAGCAGGTGAGTTCTGGGGCTACTTGCACAAAATGTCAGCTGGTGAGAGGACCTGTGGGTGTCACTCACAGAGAGTGCAAGACTTGGCTGATGTTATTTTCTGCCTTATGTGTCTGCATTGTGGGCAAAGACAATGCAGGGTGTTTGCTTGGCAAGTTGTTGCCCTGAGGGTTGTGTTGAAAGGGAGGGGAGTGGTGCCCGTTAATCAGTGTTGTTCTGTGTTCCAGGGGTACTTTGCAGCTGCTGCTGAAATACTGAAACACCTGAAGGAAAGATTCCCTCCCAACAGTCAGCATGCACAGGTAGAATATTTATAATTTAGCCTCTAAGTTATGTTACTATTATACAGTAGGATCTGAATCCCATTGCTCCGGAATTCTTCCCCCTGTATGCCTTGGGCTATACGTTGTCTCATTACCTTTGGCTCCTGTCCTTGTGGGAGGCTGTGCAGCATCAGCTTTTCTACAAAACCATGGAAAAGCTGCCTCTGTTGTTTTCAAACTGGTGAAACATTTCTCCCATTGCAGCCTCCTAAGATAAAGCTGTTTAAATAGAAATTTCCTTAGCAGAGGAATACACGTCTGCTTCATGAGCACATGTAGGAATTAAATGCTCTGCATTGATTCGGAGCTTCGAAGTTCTGTCTGATTAGTGCTCCTTATTTTGATATATTACAATCCAGAAATAACTGAGAGAATAGGCTAATGGGCTGGGTTTTGTGTGACTCTGGGAAACACGTTACCACAGGAGTCTGTAAGATAGGATTCACGTTGAGGTGTTTTAAGATCCCATTAAATATAATCTGGTCCTCCTCTTTTCACCACAGAACAAATCAAAGCATTAGTAATGATTTAAAAGAGCCTTTTGACTTAAAATGCAGTCAAGTAGGTGAGCTTCCATATTGAAACATTAATCTAGACCTGAGCATTTCTGTTGAAGACAGTAATTTAGTAAATCCAATAATTGGGCAGTGGAGTTGGTGTGTCTAGACATAAATACCCACAGGGGAAAAGAAAAAGTAAATTCTGCCTTGGGATGAGAAAATGAGCAGGCACAACTTCTAAAACTTGTTCCTGGATGTTCTTTGTTTAGCTTTGGATGCTGTTTGATCAGAAAATACAGTTTGAGCGAGCCATGAATGATGGCAGATATCACGTAGCAGATTCTCTTGTAGCAGGAATTACAGCACTTAACAGCATTGAAGGTGTGTACAGGTAAGAAACGATGGATCTTCATACACCTGCAGGTGTGTTCTGTGAAGATAATGAAGAGTTTAGCAGAATGATTGCTGGCAGTCATGTGTGCTTACATGTTTTTCCCTTTCCAGAACTAATACACTAGTGCTGTCTAACCTGTAGGGCTTATTCTCTTAGAACATGTCCTGCAAAAATAATTTCTTCTTGTTTCTCTGGACATTTTAATAACAGGAAAAGCTGAAGTTGCTGTTATTGTAGAGTTGTAGATCTGCTGTGAGAACAGTTCTTTAAAATCTGCTGTGGTAGCTGTACTCAAACCTGAGCACAAAGCAGGTTTTTATGTCAAATAGCTGGGGAAGGAGCTCAGGCCTTCAGCGTCTATTTGTGTCCTGGTTTTCACAAAATGGAACAATGTGATTTTTTTTCTCTCACCTTAATGGGTTCTTGTTTCTAAATGAGAATGACATGTTAAAAATAGAGTTAAAACTTATTATTTGTTGAGTATGAAAACCAACTTACTGTTAAAAGCAATTCTTTGTTGATTTTCAATGAGGCAAAACACGTAAAAGCAGCCAGTGCCAGTCAGCCGGGAGATCAGTATTCAAGCTGTGGGACCTGATGCTTGTCCTTCTGGAATTGGACTCATCATGAATTCCCTGATCTTTAAATATTCTGCTTAGTGTCTGGTTCAGGGTGTTTGCACCATCCCCTGCTGCTGTGCAGTTGGCCCTGACTTCCCTGTTCTTGTGTTTTCCTGTTGCTCCATATCCTTGTTACCTCACGCCAGTTTTAGCTGCTTTACCTCATACCTGTTTTTCTCACAGATAATGACTTGTGCTTTCTAGCTTGCATGGCCTCCCACTTCTGCTGCCTTTTTGGCCTTTGTTTTTGGCAATCCCTGGTTTCTATCTAAAGCAGTTTTATGAGTTTGATCCTTTCTGTCTGGGAGTTGTCCAGTTGGCACCAGAGAGATCTGTTTTTGCTCCTGCCTGTGTGTGTACCAGGCGTGCACTTTGTCAGGGTGCCAGTCTGCAGTTACAAGAGACAGAGGTCACAAAATAGAGACCTGTTTTACCATGTGCTGAAGAGCAGAATTGTATGTAAAATATAAAAACAGAGTGATGTTTTCTTTCTTCCGCGGCAGAAAAGCCATTGTATTGAAAGCCCAAAATCAAATGTCAGAGGCACACAAACTTCTGCAGAAATTGTTGATCCACTGCCAGAAAACCAAGAACACCGAGATGGTGATTAGGTAAGAATGTTTCATTTTCAGAGTATTAAAGCCACTTTGCAGTGATTAGAATCAGCCATTTCAATTTGTCTGCATTCAGACTTCACTAGTCTTCAGCTTACCTGCTGTGATTTTGAGATTACAGAATCATTTCAGTTACTAATCATGCTATGGAGGAAGCCTCAAAATACCGTGGCATTGAAACCTACATATTTTCGATATGTAAACTAAAAGGTGGTAATCTTAAAGTTCCATGAAGATTTATGGAAAAGCAAAACACTTCATCTAAAATAAATAGAAAATGTGTGTGTGGTTGTACCTTAGTGCAAACCTTCAGAGTAGTTACAGTGTCACTTAATCTCTTGTATCTCGGTGGCATCTCCTCTCAGGGGTGTAATTCAAGTTCATAGTATGTGCAGTAACGTAATTAGTAATAAAACCAATACTGTTATGGAGGGAAAAACTCCTGGGGAAACAAGTTTTCAGCCGTGTCTGTAATTCCTTCCCTCTGTTCTGTCAGGGTGCTGCTGTCAATAGCAGAGCTGTACTGGAGGTCTTCGTGTCACACCATAGCCCTGCCCGTGCTGCTGCAGGCGCTCGCCCTGGCTCGGGAGTACAGCCTGCAGTACTTGGCTTCTGAAACTGTGCTCAACTTGGCTTTCTCCCAGGTAGGTCTGCTCTGTGTTTTCACAGGGCTGCAGGGCAACCTTTATTCCAGGGTTCTGGATGCCGTTTTTACTCCTCTTGTGAGATTTAAGAGCACAGCCTTGTTGGAATTAAATGATTGATTCTCAGGAAGCGTACTCGGAACGTAAAAGCTTTCGAGGAAGTTAATAAAAGTTGAGTTTCCCGTGTGTCAGTGAAATGTATAGTTACTGCATATAATTAAGCAGCTTAAATTTGCCCTGCCTTAATTTCTTTGGTTATTTTTTATGCTGGTGTTTTGGCTTTCTAGGAGTACAGGTTGCCATGTGTATTAAAAACAATGCTGGCAATAAGTTGAGTTATATTGTTTATTCTGAGAGATGTGGCTGTCAGCACTGACTCAGTGGAGAAGCCATTCCCTATCTTTTCAGATAGCAGCTCATTTCTACTGACAAGTTTAATCTGAAAGAGGATTGTGGGGGAAAAAAGTTGACAAAAAGAATAATAATTGTCCTACGCCCTTGTCTGTAGTGCATTGTATTATTAGAAACATATGTGACTTACGTTGGTCTTCCCTGAAGAAGCTCCTACCAGTGGATTCCAGTATGACACTAGCAAGTATTTCTCTTCCAGCTGATCCTCGGCATTCCTGAACAAGCCCTGAATATCCTGCACATGGCAATAGAACCCATCTTGGCCCACGGAGCTGTCCTGGACAAAGGCTGTGCCATGTTCTTGGTGGCCAAATGTCAGGTGGCTTCTGCAGCTTCCTACACTCCGCAAAAGAAGATTGAAGGTAGTGTAAAGAGTAATTCTTCTCACTGAAACTGTGTTCAGAAGTGCAAACCAGTGTAGCTACTGGTGTCCTGCTACACCATCACCATTTTAAAAGTGTGTTACCTGGTTATCAGATACAAAATTAAGTTGGAATTAGTTATTCACCACTTGTTTATACTGGAACCTTGTTTATCTGCATACTTTCACACCATATTTTGCAGCAAAGGGTGAATAACAGAAACCAGCCAGAAGACCATGTTGCTAAGACACAAATGGTTTTGAAAAGCTGAGGAATTTATAATTGGGCTCCTTAGAATTGAGCTATATTGCTTGGAGTTGTTATTGTGATATTGTCTTAAATACGACCGTCCCCCTTTTGCCCACAGCTTTGGAATCTGCTATCTTGAATCTGAATGAAGCCAAGACTTACTTTGCCAAGGTGGACTGCAAAGAGCAGCTCAGAGACGTTCTCTACTTCCAGGCCCGGCTGTTCCACACCCTCGGCAAGACCCAGGAAAGGAACAAATGTGCCATGTTGTTCCGGCAGTTGCACCAGGAGCTGCCAGCACACGGTGTCCCCTTAATCAATTCCTTCAAGTGATGCATTTCAAGATAAGACTTGTTTGTTTTCCTGTGTTTTTTGCCCTTTTTCTTTTTTACAAACATCTTTATTATATTCAATCATCCGTGTTTCAGAATAACTGCCAATAAATCATGGTCTGGCATTGAACAAACCTGTGTTTTGTTTGTAGTGACAAGGGAAAGTGTTGCTTTCGACCCATTTCCCCTTTTATTCTGTACTTGAAATTAAGAATTGAATGGGGAAAAAAGAGAAAAGACCCTCTTGACTGTGTTATAAACACGCTGAAGGGGGTAGCACAGTCATGATAAAACAGTGTTTGTTCTTAGTAGTGACATTTCCAGAATCAGTGCTGGCTTCATGAACACTGGGGCTCAAAAAATAGTGGGAAATGGAAGCAAAGCTCCTTTGTGCTCCTTTGAAGTGGTGTGGAATGGGGGAGTCTGATTTAAAAGGTGTCCTTGCTTTTCACCTGTCTGCAGTCGCTGCTCGCGCTGTAGAAACAGATGGAGCTGCCAGAAGGGTTCAGTCAGTTCAGGCAGAGGTGTCACGGTGCAAAGTCCCGGTGCTGTAGTTACACGTGTCCTCGTGCAGAGAGAAACAAAAGCCCCTGAAATGGTTTTATTTTGTGTTCTCCCCTCAGTGCTGTGTACCATTCACCTGCTCTGCTTTTATGGGTGAATACACGGAGACCACAACTAAATGCCTGAAGGGGCCCACAAGAAATCTGGAGAGGGACTGGACAATGCTGTGGAGTGACAGGACAAGAGGGAATGGCTCCCACTGCCAGAGGGCAGGGTTAGATGGGATATCGGGAAGAAATCCTTCCCTGTGAGGGTGGTGAGGCCCTGGCACGGATTGCCCAGAGAAGCTGTGGCTGCCCCATTGCTGGGAGTGTCCATGGCCAGGTTGGACAGGAGCTTGGAGCAACCCGGGATATAGTGGAAGGTGTCCCTGCCCGTGGGAGTGCACACGTTGGAACAAGATGGTCTTGAAGTTCCCTTCTAACCCAAACCATTCCAAGATTCTGTAACTGAATATCCAATGTGCTGATGTTGTCTCTAGCAATTAGACACTCACTTTGGAAGAAAATTTCCTGTTGGCTGTAGTGTGGGATTTTAGGGCAGATGGAATTGCACTTTTGTGAGTGTGAACCTTGGGGAGGGGTGTGCCAGTGAGCTTGTGACTGTATAAAAGCTGAACATCATTTAACACCTGGAGATCCCCTGCCTGGAAGCAATAGATTTAACTGTGGCATTGTCAGCAAGAGAAAGCAAGACCAGACCTAAACCTGGGTCTGCTGGAGCCCTGCCAGGTAAGGAGGAAAAGAGAAGTGGTTGAGACAAGGGTACTGCAGTGTTAGTTTACACATCCTGTTAATTAGTGCTGCATCGTGGCTATTGGCAGATCATCAGGGCCTTGATTTTTAAAACAGTGACTCTTCCCAACAGCAATGAGGAACTCAGCTTTGTGGGAATGCTGGTGTTGGTGTCTCATTCCCTCTCAGCTATGTTTTAATCACTGTCAAGGGGTTTGGTCCTTAAAATGTTTGGAGCACCTACTATGTTACAGCAAGTGCATAAGCTTGATTTCTAGAGTGGCTTTCAAGATCCTGGTCAAAATAGCAGCGTTTATCAACAAAGCTGGCATGGGAGCCTGGCTCTATTCCGGGAGCTCTACAGTGCCAAAGTGGTGCCCACAAACAGGTCTCAAACCAAAAAGAGGAAGAGGGTTTGGCCAGCTGTGGCTTTCACATCTGCTCGAGGCTGAAGCCATTGCTTCATGAAAAGCAGAGTCCATGGCAGAAAACCTCAGGTGAGCTCTGCACAGGAATGGTGCTGGATGGGAATGTGCTCCCGAAGAAAAGCCAAGCAGTTTGCATGGACAGAGGAAGGGCACTGTTTCCCCAGGGCTGGTGCAAGCCGGGTTGTTATAAAGGGTTCTGTCCCACCACTGCAGAGCTGCAACCTGCGTGGGGGCAATTACCTGGCGCTGGCAGCTGTGACATTCCCAAACAACTGGTTTCCAAAGCTCCCCTTCAGGTGGTGATCTGGGCAACAGCTCAGCGAAGGTCCGGGGGAGCTGGCACAGGTAACGCAGTTCGCACCCAGCCGCTGGAAACGCGGTGTTCGCACAAGGGCCGGGGGCGAAGGGGCGGCGGGGGATGGTGGGGTTCGTGTCCCCCCAACGAAGGACAGGGGAGCCCGCAGCGGGAGCGGGACCGCGGGAGCTCCGCGCTGCATCCCGCGGAGAGGCGAGGCGGGGCAGCGCTGCTGCCCGAGGGGGGATAAAACACCGGAAAATAATAATTGTGCACAAAGGAAAGAACAAAACCCCCCCCAAGAGCGGCTTGCGAGGGGGTGGGCGGGAAGGATGCGGCTGCCCTGGGGGGAAACCTGCCCCTCCCCGGGGCGGAGCGGGGCCTCCCTCC
>VXAY01007103.1:3366005-3390944 GCA_013399855.1 Oxyruncus cristatus | reverse complement strand
CGGGCCCGCGCGGGGGATGCGCCCGCGGCCGCGGAGACAAAGCCGCGCCCGGAGGGACCGTGCGGGCGGGGGCCGGGATGGAGCCGGGATGGAGCCGGGGCTGCGGGCGGCATCGCCTCCGGACGGGGCTCCCCGCGGGTTCGGGGCCGGCCTGTGCGGGCACTCGGGGCTGTCATTTCCCCATCCCGCTCCCGGGAGCTGCGCCGTGGCCGCCCGGGCCCCGCACACATCCCGCTCCCGCCGGCCCCGACACGTGCCGCGGGACCTGGCGGCATCCCGGGAGCGGGGATGGGACAGGGCGGGGGTGTCCCACAGACCCCACGGGGCTCCTGCCCGCGGGGGGCTCAGCGCTGGGACCAGGGGTGCCAGGGAAAGATGGGCCATGGCGCTGGGAAAAGGGGGGAATTTTTAAGGTCAAGGGGCAAATGAGAGGCCAGGAGAAGATGTAGCTGGTGGAGCAACTGCGTACAAGGGACAGGTCTCGTTAGAAACAGCCACAGGTTGGGTTGCTGCGAGTGACCGAGTGTGGATGGGAGGTGGGATGCAGCCCTGTGGCCACGTGCACGGCACGGAGCATCAGGACCGTGGAGGTGACAGTAAAGACCAAAAACAGAAGCGAGATGACCACAGGAAGCTGGTGTGATGGAACTGCGGGCTGTTTGTGCAGCTGTGCAATGCTACAGGGGCAGAAACCAGCCCTGGGGACAGGACCAGGTGGTCCTTGGGGCCAGGGGGACCGTGCTGGGGAGAGGGTGTGTGGTAGCTCTGGGTACTGGAGTTCCCTTCATGGCCCCAACTGGAGAGACAGCCCCTCTCCTGGGAGAAGGACCCCTGTCCTCCTGGCCCCTTTCCATCAGCACTTTGTTTTGGGAAAAATAGCCAACAAACCCCAGAAGCCCATACCTGAGTGTGCCACGAGGGGTGTCTGATGGACCAGCGCTGTTCCAGGGAGGTAATTTGGAGGAGGCTTTGCTTTCAACTCAGCGCTAATGCCTTTTAAGTGGCATTCAGAAAGTGCAGAGCTGCTCTCCTTTCCTCTCTTGTGGCCATTGCAGGCTGGAGCTGATGCTTCCAGGGAAGCTGGGAGCTGCTTGACAATGCTGGACAAGCTGATGGTGATGGCCCGTGCTCAAATGCAATGTCTGGAGCTTACACTCTTGTCTTGGGATACTCATTATATATTGCTTAATCCTCAAGATTATAAAAGATCTTGGTAAAGATGTTTTTGTGGATCCTGTTGTAACCTACCTCTGGGTTACACCCCACTACAATGCTCCCAGCCTGGCTTTGCATTTTTTCCCCAGTTCTTTCCCTGGTGTTAGATGGGCCAGGCAGCACAAGAGGCTCTTCTGTTTGCCCCAGGGATGATGAAAAGCTTCTCTGCTTCGGCACAGGGACTGAGCGTAGATGAGGGCTGGTGCCTGTCTCCAGTATCTCATAATTTTGGGTGTCCTCTGACTTCTAGAGAAGCAGCTGAGAGATTTTTTTCCCATTGAAAGTCAGGTGGGGATGCATATGGTCTTTGTATACTACAGTGACTAATATATTTCTGGCAAGGTCTGCGCTCACCCGTAGGAAGGGAAACTGTGATCGATGCCCCCGTTGCTGCAGATGACACCACTCTTGGCACGGGCACTTCCACCGCTGACCATGACCAGGGAAAGCAAAATAGCCACTGGACTCGGCCCAGGGACACCAATAACTGCCCCAGGCTGGCCCCAGTTGGCTTTTAACCACAGACCTTCAGTGGCAGCAGGGGAGGATCCTCTGCGAGTAAAATCCACCCTGGTTTAGGTGGTTTGAGTTCAGTTTTGTTGTGAGCAGCTTGCTTTGCAGTGTGGGAGCTGACCCCCAGGGAAGGAGGGATGGATGGAGGTGTCACTGCCGAGCTGCCACCACATCTTACTCCCTCGGGAGGGTCTGATCCTGACGCTGTGTCTGGGGAAGCACGTTGAGGGGGGAAGGCAGCACCACCCCATCGCCTGCCCTGCACCTGGGTAGAGAAGCAGCTCCTTCTTCTCTAGGGAAGGGCAGGCTGAGGCATCCGTATGCTCCCCTTTAAATCTTTTGCTGGCTGCAAGGTGTCATCCTCTGCACTCCCCCAAAATCGGTCAGCGTGTTCCCATCCGAGGGTGGCTGCATCCCGGCAGGAACCAGGCAGGATCCAGGCAGGGACCAAGCCCTCATAGCAGAGCTGGGGCGGCCCGAGGGGGCTGTGGAATCGCTTCACTCTCGTGGGGGCCGATTCCACTCCCATTCGTTTCCGCTTAAGCCACGTGGACACTGAGCGAGAGGCAGAGATGCTGCCAGGGCTTCACAGACCTCTTTTCATTTTAATATCCCTCTCCTTGCTGAATTAGATGCGAGACTGATTGCTTCGATAATCCTGCTGCAGCCGCTATGGGTTATATATGGATTGCAGCCAAGAGCTGTGCCGATAAATCATTCCTATACACCAGGCTGTTATATTTCCTGAGGATTTTGTGGGCATGTGCTGCTCCCTTTTACATAAGGATCTGCTGAAGTTCATACCAGAATGTGCTGCTTTTCCCCAGGGAAGGACCCGGATGGGTTGGTGAAGCCAGAGCCTCCCAGGCTGTATTTCCCCTCTTTGGGTTTATTCCCCCCCATCCCAGCTATTTCACTTTTCCCTCTGGCTGGGAATACAGCTATTTTCCTCCACCTCCTCCTCCTCAGTCTCCTGATGTGCTTATTAAGGATAACAGGGCTGTGTTCAACAGTGTGACCCCACTTTTCGGTTTCTCCTGGGGAAGGTATCATCTCACAGGACAATTTGATCGAAACGCCGTCCTCTGACCCTCTGCACACACACAAAGGGAAAACCCCTCAGATTTTCCACTCCAGCCGATGTTACGATGGGGCTTGGATGACTTTTAGCCTGTTTACAGAGCCTGGGGAAGCCTGCTTGAATTAATCAGACTTGATATGTTTATCCTGGTCAAGCCAATTAACTCCCGCCAGCCAGGACACGCTCAGCTCTTAAGTGTGACGAGACTTCATAACTCAATTTTGCTCTAGCGTGGCAAAGTTTAGCAGGAACCCTTGGAAATTTGGATGCTCTGGGAGCAGGATGGGATGCCCAGCCATGCTGTGCCACTGCTGGGGACCAGTGCTGCTGCCAGTGATGTTCCTGGGATGGCTTCATCCCGGGGCTGCCGTGATGAGCTGCCTTTTTTGGTGCGGCCGCGGCACCCGGTGAGAGTACAGGGCACAGCATTCGGGCTCGGCTCCGGCTTCAGGGGCAGCTATTTATATGTGCCTGCTGGAGGGGTGCCCACAGCAAGCCAGGCAAATGGCAACTGGCCTCAAGATGCATCCCTGCGGATTCAGGATGAATGGGGGGGGCTGCCTGTTTGTTTTAATCCATTTGGGAGTGCATTAAAACACGCTGCCGTGGGCTGCCAGCAGCGCCGAGGGGGAATCTGGCTTGGCTGGTGGCTCCTGGCTCTCTCATCCAGCAAAGCCCCGTCCAGGAGCAGATTCAGCCCCACCAAACGCGGCGTTTCTGAAATAGTTTGTCCTTGTTGCTGTTCGTTGGCTTATTTATAGCCTCCCCATCCCTGTGCTTCTCTGTGCCTCGAAGCAGCCGAGCAGTGCCGGGTTGGCTTTAGCTCCAGGCCGATCCCACTTGGGCAAAAAGGCTCCGGTTTATACACTGGTGTTGAAAACAGCAATTAGGCCATTGTGATGCCTCGAGGACGGGGGAGACGATTTGATTTCTGTACTTGACCCATAATTTCTGCTGGGCTGATTCACAGTGGTTGTGGTGCATCACGGAAACTTCAATGGAGATGAGTGGAGCTAATTTTAACCGGCCGCCTCGTCGAGGTGTGGGAACCAGGCAGAAAAACGCCTCAGACCCTGTTCCTGCTCCAGGGCTGCTTGTTTCAGGATATTTTTTTTCTCTTCCTTCTGTGGCAACTTGTTAACCTAGAAATTAAAAACAGCACCAGTGTTGCAGCAGGGAAGAGCGATGGTTTACAGCCAGTCGCCCATCAAACTGCCCTGGCTGCTGCAGCACATGTTAATTAAGATCATTTTCCTCCCTTTTTAAATTATTATTTAATTATTTGATTTTTTTAATTCTTTGTTGCTAACAGTTTTCTCATTTATCTCAAGGTCCAGGGACCTAAGTTTTGCACAGAAGGCCATAAGGGAATGTGGGGCGAGGAAGAGAAATCACTGGCAATGACGAGCTGTGGGAAGAGGCAGTGAGCTGGGGGGGGCTGATCCTGCACCCCACGATTGGTAAGTGGGTCCCTGTCCCCCTGAACCTCCTCCTTTGAGGGGTGTTTGGCAGAGATGTGCCTGCTCCGAGCACTAAAGTAGGGAACTCAGCAATATTTATGCCACTATAGTGCAAGGCTGGATCCTGCCTCTGTAAAATAACACCGAGGGGTACTTCTGTAGTGGAGATGATGGAATTGTTATTTCCTGGAAGTGTTTAACTAAAAAGGGTGGAAAGAGCAGTGGCAGCAGCCTTGAGGGCTGAGGCTGGCTCCAGCCTGGGGTCTGCCCCATGGCAGGGTGGGTGCACATCCCCATTGCCATCATGTGCCATGCCCTTGGCTTTACCATTCTCCACAGAATGAATAGATCAATCTGTAGAGCAACGACCAGCGGGAGGAAATCCTGCTTTCCAAGGAAGCCTGGCTGACCCACCCTGTGTTTGCAGGGACACCTCCCCGTGGCAGCATGGCCAGGATGAGGCCGTCACCCACCCCACACCACCACGTGTCCCTGGGATCTCGCCCACCCCGCGGCCTCTCTGCCGTGCCGGAGGCTGCGGCCGAGCCCCCGCGGCGCTGCGGGACCCCCCGGCGCTGAGCCCCCGCCCCGCCGGCATGGCCTCGCTCATCGTGGTGACCGAGTACGACGCCACGGCGAGCACGAGCGAGGAGGAGATGGACGTGCCCGGCAGTGAGGGCTTCAGGGACGGCCGGAAGCTGCACCTCTCCGGCCGAAAGCTGTCCCTGCAGGAGCGGCCGCAGACGGCGCGCTCGCCCGGCAACGGCGACGGTGCCAACGAACGCTTCATCTACCCGTCCCTGCCTTACTCCCCGGTGACGTCCCCACACTCCTCCCCACGGCTGCCACGGCGGCCCACAGTGGAGTCCAACCGCGTGTCCATCACTGGACTGCAGGTGAGGGGGTGAACGCAGCTCCCGTGGTTGTCCTGCCCCTCCCCTCCTGGATTTCCCCACCGTGGCGTTGCTTCCCGCTTAGTTTTTTGTCTGCATATGTGTGGCGGGAGGTGGTGGGACATCCCAGTCCATCCTGGGCCACGGGGACATCCCTTAGGAAGTTGAGACCTCCAACTCACTGTTTTTGGTGCCTTTTGCTGTTGCCGCCACCTCTCACGGCTGCGTTTTGGGGGAGCCAGGAGCGTACTGTGCTTCTCTTTCTCTCCTCCTTAAAAATAAAAAAACAGAGAGATCCACTGAGATCTAAAGAGAAAACAGCCCTGCCTGCCCCCGGCCTGACAGAAAACAGGCAGCAAGCGGCTGCTCTGTCCAGAAGAAATAAAATTACTCGGCGCCAAGTCGCCAGCGTTAAACCCCCGGGCTCTCCCAGCCCGTCGCGTGTTCTCGTTCCACGTGAGTGGTCAGTATCATTAACGTTGGCAATTAAACATCTATAAACACACCAACGTGTGTGGCCCATGAATCAAAGCTGCCCAGCCCCACGTGGGTGCCCAGGCAGAGTAGGACGAGGGGTGAGTTTGCAGAGAAAGATTTGCTGGAGATTTAAAAGGAGGAGAGCAAACCCGAGTGGTTTGGTGGCTCGTGCCTGACCCCCACCTCTCTCCCCACAGGACTGTGTGCAGCTCAACCAGTACAAGCTGAAGGATGAGATTGGGAAGGTGAATATTGGCTGGGTTTGGGGTGGGATGGGGGAATTTGGGGTAGGAGGGTGTTGGGCTCAATTTCATTTTCCAACCAGTGAAGTGGCAAGTTCAGCCACTCACCCCAGCAGCTCTTTGTTGCCTCTGGTCTGTTCTGAGTGGTGCTGATTGAATTGTATATTTTTAAAATTATTACTAATTTTCCCCGTTCCCCCTCCCTCCCAAGAAATGGGGCTTTTGAAGCTTTTCTTTGCCGTTGGTGTGACAGCAGAGCGCACACCCTGCTCCTCCCAGCATTGCTCTGTGATCCCAGCGGGGGGGGGTTTGGAGGGGAGTCCAGAGCCCGGTTTGGTGATGTGGGTTTTTTTGAATTGTCCATAACTGGTGCCCCACGGCTGTGCCCCTCTCCAGGGCTCCTATGGGGTGGTGAAGCTGGCCTACAATGAGGACGATAACACCTACTATGTGAGTAGTGCATGGCCCTGGAGCAGGGCAGATGGGATTGGGATGGATCCCCTCCAGCTGAAGCTCTGTGCCAGCCCCATCCCACCAGCCCCATTCTGTCCTTGATTTGCCCCAAATTCCACATTCGTTCCCCTCTTGCAGGCAATGAAGGTTCTCTCCAAAAAGAAGCTGATGAGGCAGGCGGGCTTCCCCCGTAAGTGGCTCAAAACCTTTAGGGTGGGGGACGTTTTGGGGGCTCCGGGGGATCGATCCCGACCAGACACCCCATCTTTGCCCTTCCCACAGGCCGCCCACCGCCCCGCGGGGCCAAAGCTGCCTCAGAGGGCTGTCTGCAGCCCAGAGGGCCCATCGAGCAGGTGTACCAGGAGATTGCCATCCTCAAGAAGCTGGACCACCCCAACGTGGTGAAGCTGGTGGAGGTGAGTGCTGACCGGCCCCTTCCCAAAAACTCATCTGGAGCGGGTGGAGGGAAGCGACCGCAGAGGGGCTGGGATGGTCATGGTAAGCCCTGCCTTTGGGAGACTTGTCTTTTCCTTGGTTTGAAAGGTTTTTTTTATTCTCATCTCCCAAAAGATGATTTTTTTCTACCCTGCCCAGAAGGGAAACGCAGAAAAATGTTGCTTCCTTGGAGGAAACAAGTGCTCAGATGGGTTTTGGGGAAGAACTGGTGTTTCTGTGGGTTCAACAGCGCAGCTGCCTTGCCCTCCGCCCACTGCCTGTATGAAATGGTCCAGAAAATCAAGGATTAAGGATGTGCAGGCTGGAGTTTATTTGGCTCATGAGTCAGATGATGCTTCCTGTGTGTTTTAAATATTTGCTTCCTTGAAGTACAGCTACATCTCTGTCCTCCTTTTTTTTCCCCCACCCTTGTGGGTAGAAGCTCGGAGATGAGCAGACCGTGCTGATGGTGCAGATGGTGCAGAACCGAGATGGCTGCTAAATAAAATATCACAATGTTTAATTTGCAAGGGGGTTTTTTGGCACTGTTTAATTGCCTTTCTACTTCTTTCGGCAGGTCCTGGATGACCCCAGTGAGGATCACCTGTACATGGGTAACTGCCCACTGGCCTGGGGGATCAGAGGGATGGGGCAAAAGGTTGCTGCTGTGTTTTGGGATGGCTGCGTGTGGGGTTGGGTCTCTCCTTCACTTCCTGGACGTGCTGGAAGAGCAAAGGGGATGCAGTCTGGGTTGTGAAGGGAGACAGCAGTGCTTTATGGCACTTTACTGGTTTTAATTCAGGACATGCTTTGCCATGAAAGGTACCAGCATTGATTATTCTCAGCATTGAAGCCGGGCTGATAGAAAGTAGTTTTATTTGTTTGGCTTCGAGAACAAGGCACAAGTTAATTATCCACGGTACAAAAGAGCCCCTTCCCACCCTGTCTGGCAGACCAGAGTGATTTGCTTGATGCAAATACACACTTCTGGAGGAATTATTTCTATTTCATCGTTTATGTTCAGCCAGTACTAGTGGAGGAGCGTGTGACGCCTTCATGGCCAAGCGCAGAGGTTTGCTCAGGGCATGGGCTGGGACTTTGTGGTGGCCACCTGAGGGTTTTAGCATGCCATGGAGGGCACTTCAAGATGCTGAGGCTGCAGCACTTAGAAGGCAGTTGGCATCATCCCCTTAACTGAAAATGGGAGCAACCCAAATGCCACGTGCCTTGCATAAGACGGCATCTCCTTTTTAAAAATAACACATTATTTTTAGCATTTCTGTCATTACAATAATTGCTTTTGTGCTGAGGCTGTGCTCGGAGGAGCTCTACCCTGTAAGCGATCCATAATCACCTTCTCTTTTGCGTTGCAGTGTTTGAACTGGTGAAGCAGGGGTGAGTACTGAATTCCAGATTTAAACCTACTAATGCATGAACATGAGACGGGTTTGTGGGTGGCACAGCTCAGCCACCCCAGGGTGGGTGTGGGGTGCAGAGGTGATAGAGAGGTTATGGTGGGGCTCCTACAGGTTTGGGTGGTGTCTCCCCAAGGTAGTTACAGCTATGAACATCCTGTATGTGCCTGTGTTTGGGGTTGTGTGCTCTCACCAGACGATGGCAAAGCCTCCAAGACCTGTTTCGGCACATCCAGATGGAGAACAAACTTCATTCTCTGTCTCCTTTGCAGCCCTGTGATGGAAATCCCAACCCTGAAACCTCTCAGCGAGGACCAGGCTCGGTTCTACTTCCAGGATCTGATCAAGGGCATTGAATACTGTAAGTGTCTCTGCAAAAAGGATGGGATTTCTGGAGCTGGGCTTTTGGCCGGTGTACGGTGCTGTTGGGCTGCTGCTGCATCACCTGTTTTCCCTTTGGCTGCAGTGCACTATCAGAAGATAATCCATCGGGATATTAAACCTTCCAACCTCCTCGTGGGGGAAGATGGGCACGTCAAGATCGCTGACTTTGGAGTGAGCAACGAGTTCAAGGGAGCCGACGCCCTCTTAACCAACACAGTGGGCACCCCTGCCTTCATGGCCCCAGAGACGCTCTCAGAAACCAGGAAAATCTTCTCTGGAAAGGTATTTAACAGCAGTTTGAGGGGTTTGGACCAATCTTCCTTGCACACACTGTCTGTTGTAGATCTAACTGGGCTTTCTTCGCTCTGCAGGCTTTGGACGTCTGGGCCATGGGGATCACGCTGTACTGCTTCGTGTTTGGGCAGGTAATGACATGGATTTTTCGGTGCTGTTGGTGTTCGGGGGGGTTTGGTGAGTGCCTCCCATGTTCCAGGTACGTGGTGGGATGGGCACCCCTCATCCCTGTCTGAGCCGAGTGGAGAAGGGGATATGTGGGCGGACATGAGGAACCTCTGCCTGTCCCTGGGATGGATGCAGCCAAAAGGGCTGTGTTCTCTTTTTCCCCAAGAGAGTAAATTCTGTGCCTGGGCAGATTTTTTAGGAAAGAAGCTCTTGTAGTAATTGGTAATTTTTGGCCAAATGTTATTTTCACTGCATTTAAAAGTAGACATTGATATAATAGGAAATCTTCTGGAATTTCTCTATAACTGGATCCTTGCTCTCCTTCAAACCCCATGAGATCCTAATGCTCCTCTGGCTGCCCCACTGCTGCCTCTTAACAGAGGTCGTTGCTTTCCTCATTTCTCTTTTTCTTTGATAGTGCCCTTTTATGGATGAAAGGATCCTGAGTTTGCACAATAAAATCAAGACCCAAACGTTGGAGTTCCCAGACCAGTAAGTACTCAAAAATAAAAACAACCCATCAATCCTTACTTTACAACTCATATGAGTTGTTTCTCAGGCAGTGCCTGGGTAGGGCTGGCCCTGCTCTGCTGTGGTTTTGCAAAACTCAGGCTCTGAGCCCTTCTGTTGGCCTTGGCCCTGGAAAACGTCCTTTGCATTAAACATGAAGGCAACAACTCTTGGTTTGCAGTTGCTGAAGACGGAGCAATTGGAGCTGCAGAGGCGTCTGAGGGAATGGATTAACCTCTGCAGTTACTGCCTGTTGGGTTTTAGCCTGGGTGGAGCTGGTGGTGGGCTCTTCCAGCCCTGTACATGTGGGATCACTTTTCAGATTGCCTCAAAAGGAGATGTTTTGCTTCCCTGGGGGATATGGAGAGGAGGGACTGCTTGGCACCTGGGTGCACGACGACCTGGAGCTGCATCCCTGCCAGGGCTGGGGTTCAGCCCCAGTCTGCCCAGAAAGGCCCACAGTGGCACTGAGGTGAAGAGCAGAGGCAGCATCCATTCCCTTCCCCATCTCATCTCTCCCTTCTTTCCACAGGCCAGAAGTTACAGACTTCCTGAAGGATTTGATTACACGGATGTTGGATAAAAATCCCGAATCTCGGATTTCGGTCCCAGAAATCAAGGTACTGGCCCAACCCCCTGGTGCTGGCTGTGGCTTCACTTCTGTTGGGTTCTCCTTACTCGGCTTTTTTCGGGAGTCAGTTTGTTCGCGCCAGGCTAGGTCCTCCCCCTGTGCCCAGGGCCCCTGGGCAGGTAAGTCCCAGCACCTTCCCCTGCTCCGGGACCTGCTCAGCTTTGGGACCTTTGGTGCCTAGAGAAGCCACAGGCAAAAGGAAATCCCCTGAGCACAGTATTTCCTCTGCTACCAGGAAAGTACTGTGCAACAGCCTTTCGCAGGAGATTTCTGGTCCTTCGCCCCTGCGGGAGCCTGGAAGGGGCGAGAAGCTGAGAGGATGGAGGAGACTCAGGTAGGGGGAAAGGATTGCGGGGGAATTGCTGAACCATTTTGTGCTCCTCCTGCAGCCGTCCAAGTCACCAGGTGTGTGGGCAAGGACAAAGAGGGGTTCTGTCTTCTGTCGTGGATTAATCCAGGTCCAAGACTAGGGCTCAGTGGGTCTCCCCATCACTGCTGCTAGTCTGGAATAAGTCGTTCCTGCCTCTTGGTGCCATCTCATCCATAAGTTGAGGTTGAAAATAGGTCTTCTTCCCTAAAACCCACTGAGATGCCCAGGGCTGTCGGTCACCAAGGTTATGGCTTGGTTGTGCAGATGGGGCCAGTGCTGGCTCTGGATGAGCTGCACCACGGACCAAGCTGTTCCTGGCGGTGCCGGAGTGAGCTGGCTCACCGTGGAGATGGCACATCCCTCCCCTGCTCCCTGGTGTTTCAGGAGCATGTAGGGGCCATAGCTTGGGCAAGGAGATGCGTTTGCCAGGCTTGTGCTGTTTGAGTTATGAAGAAGAGGAAATCATTCCTGACAGGCTGTGTTATTAATTGAAGCTGCACCCTTGGGTCACCAAGAATGGAGCAGAGCTGCTGCCCACGGAGGATGAGAACTGCACCCTCGTCGAGGTGACGGAAGAGGAGGTGGAGAATTCAGTCAAGCACATCCCCAGCCTGGCCACCGTGGTGAGTATGAAGGGGTTGATGGTCTGTGGATGCACACTGGGGTCCTGGCTGCCTGCCAGGGCGCTCCTGAGCAGCTGGAAGTTGCTGCTGAGGGGCAATAGCATTGGGCAGGATTAGAGGAAAGGCCTTCCCTCTCTTGGAAACAAGTGCTACAAGACACTTCAGCATCTCAGGGTCTTCAGGGTCTCAGCATTTTGCTGGAGGTGGCTGTATGATATACAGGGGAATATTCCAGAGCAGTCCCAAAGGGACTTCAGCTGGCTGTCCAAATATTACTGTATTTGCTCAGGGCAAAAGAGCATCTGGTCCAGAACCCGCCTGCAGCCAGGAGCAGGTGTTTTTGCCAGGCATGAGGAGCTCCTGCCCTGTTCTGCCTGTCCAGCTATAGGGGCTGTGGGAGCTTCCCAGGATGGAGATTTTATCTGGGCCACAACGTGCACCAGCCCCCGCCTGGAGCTATTCTTGGTGACTTCATCTCATCTCTTTTCAAGCTCATATTTTTATTCTCTGCAACCCCCTGTGGTGGTGAGAAAGACAGTGTAACCCTGCCCTGTGTGGAAAGTGAGATTCTTGTGGGTTTTGAACCTAATGATGTCTTTGGGTGCCGCCAGCCCTTGTGAGGAGAAACAGCAAGCGACCATTAACAGTTCCCTGGCACGGCGTTATCACACCCAGGCTGTGATATTTTGAAGTACAGGTCTCCCTTTGAAGCCCCTTTTCCATCTCATAGCTGTGCCCACATCTGGCCCCATTTCTGGAGCTCTTTCCACTTCAGTATCCTGCAGAAGTCTCGTTGACTGCAGATATGTTAATATGCAAATGTGCCTTGTGCTGTTCAGGCTGAAAAAGCAGATGCTGCTCTAATGAGATCACCACTGATGAGGGATTTTCCCCCTTCTCCTTGTTCAGAGGTGACTTGTTCAGTGGGCTCAGTGCTCCTGGCCCTGTTGAAATCCAGGTGGTTTTAGCACAGCTCAAGGCAAGTGAGATTTAATGAGGCTCTTGCCTCTTAAATATCGCACTGCCTCCAGCACATCTTGTATTCTCACATTTGCATTTGTTCTTCAAAATTGCCCTCTGGTGCCTGATCTTTGTGCAGGCATTAACACTCCAGTACAAGATTTACTCATGTGGCTTCAGCTCTCCCATAAAATGCCTTCCCCTTTGGACACACAAGGGCTCTCAGGCTGCTGTGATGAGCAGAAGGCAGCACAGAGGGACGAGAAGCAACACCAAATGAATCCAGGGGTCCCCAGAGCAGATGAATGTGCTGAGCCAGTGTCCAGTGCTGCTTGTTGTCTGCTTCCACCAGCAAAACACGTCAGGGGATGCCTGAGAAGAACCCCAACACTTCAGTGTTCCCAGCAGCCTCTGATGCTGGGTAACTCTGTTTTGCAGCCAGAGCTAGACAAATGGCCAGCTTTTCAATTTGGTTTTGCTGAATGTTAAGGCAAAATTATGCTGCAGTTCCTTCCTTCCCCTCTCCCTTTCCAATGATTTTTTCTGCCAGGTAATCATGAGGAACTGGGAATTTGCAGTAATCAGAAAAACCTTCTGAGGTGAAAGAATCTTCCCAGACTTGGCTTTGTTCTCTTCCAGCCTCTCACACCTAATGGGGCTACATCTGTGTCAGATGAGGATACAGCCCCTGTATTAAGCAGCTGGAGACTTGCAAACATGCTTCCTTCTGGTTTTGGTTTGTTGGGAGTTTTTTAAAAAGAGAATTTTGACTTGTTTTCCCTAGTTTTCGTAACTACTTGGTCATGAGGGTTAGATGTTCCTGTTGCTTTTGAATGAAGTAAAGCATCCCTGATGAACTCAGTTCTGGTTTTGCAGATCTTGGTCAAGACAATGATCCGGAAGCGATCCTTTGGGAACCCATTCGAGGGGAGCAAGAGGGAGGAGCGGTCGTTGTCTTCCCCTGGGAACCTGCTGCCGTAAGTGTCATCAGCCCAAAACGACACCTCCAGCTTGTCTCACTGCTCTGGAGGAGAAATTGAATAGTTGGGCTTTGAATCTTTCACGGGGGCCATGACTGGGACATTCACACCCCCTCTGTCTGATCCGTAACTGCTTTATGGGATTTTTGTGGCATGGAATATCTTGCTCTTCTGATGGGATGAGAAGCGTCTTTTTATTGCACTTCCAGCCTGTTAGGTGGGAGCTGGGGGGAGATGACACATGCTCAGGGAAGGGGCACACACTGCTGTCTCACTGCCTGCATTGCCTTTCCCCAAGTCACCCAACAGCCCTTTTATTTCCTTTGAAAACAGGAAACAAGGCAGTGAAGATAATCTGAAATGCAACGACTTGCCCAACGTGGGAGAGGAGGAACTTCGTTCGTGAACATCGACTTTCTGGTTCTGTTGGGCAACTCAATCCAGGGCACGTCACAAAGTGTGCAGCTGGGGCTGAGCAACGTTGACAGAGCCCACGCCAAACGCAGCATGACACGGCGCTATCTCAGTATAATGCTGGATGTAGAGCTCACATAGCAGCATGTTATCAGACATCCGACTGTTTGCCATAAACATGGAGCATCTCCGGCCACTTGGACCGCTGACTTCTTGCGGGAGAGGCGCTGGCTGGTGCCGCAGAGGTGAGCTGGTCGTGCTGAGCAGCGACAGAGCTTTGCAAAAAAGAAAAAAAAAAAAAACACAAAACAACCCAAAGCAGTCCAACAAAAAATGCGTGTTTGGAACTGCTTTTAGCTGGTTTTAATGCCAAGTGATTTCCAGGGACTAAGGCCAGCGTCCTAGAGGTCTGTGTGCCCATCGTGGGCACGCTCAGAAGGGTGAAGCTTTTGCCAAGTGGATCCACAGCAGTAAAACCACACGTGTGCACTTTGAGAGTTCACGACCTACCGGGAATGTTGTTGCATCTATTTCTTGTCCTTCTGGTTTGTTTTTAATTGACACCTTTTTAACTGCATGGGAACGAAGCAAAAACCCACCCTTTCAGCTTTTTAAAGAATGCCTACCTTTGTGAGCCAAGCTGTATTAAGCAGCATCTTCGGGAGGTTCAGAAAGTGAGGTTAATTACCTCCACGGGTAATTAACACCTTTCCAAAGGCCTTGGTGTGACCAGGACTTGGTAAGTTAGGTATTCAGTGTTTGAAAGGAAAAGGTATTTAAGGGCTTAAGTTCAGTTTGAACTATTTTTGCTGCAGAAATATGAGTGAAAGGTGGTGTTTAGCTGAATGTTTTGAACAATAGAGGAAGCACTAACAGTTTGTTTCTAAATCTTTTACTTGATCTAGGTAGATATATTATTAAATATAAAATTCAGGGTAAAATCCTTCACTTCCATGTACATTACATGGTTTACTACAACTAAAAATAATACAACCTATGCTGTTTTTTAAGTATAGACTTAGGGCTTGCTTAGAATTTAAGATCTTAATGAAATACTCAGATTAACTAGTAATTTTCAAAGAAACTTTTGTTTTCCAAACTCTTAATCTGGATTCTGGGGCCAATGCTATGTATTTTTGCCAGTTTGTTACCAGTAGTTTGTGAATGCCTGTGGATCAGAGGCTTGTTAGTAAATTAAGTGTATACCTAGTTAATGGATTGTTTCTTATGAAGAGCTCTTTCACCTTCAGTCAGATTACTCTGATTATTTGTGGTGCTTGTAAAAAAAATAATAACCTATCATGTCGTGGGAGCGACTCTGGTGTCCAGACACACTTCCCCAAGTTCTCTGTGCTTGGACAAAGCTGGAGAATGGCAGAGTGTGGATGAGCTGGAGAGGAGTCAGGGTTTGCCTGAGGAAAGGGGTCACGGTAAGTACAGTTGTTCAGTGGATGGAGTGTGGGACTGGGCGGGGGGGAAAAGTCTGATCTCTTCTCAGTCTGATGTGGCTGTGTGACCTTGAATGAGGCATTTAAAGTGATGGTGTGCCTGACAGAGGGGGGAGGATTCGAGTCTCCCAAGCTCGCAAGGGACTGCTAAGGGTTAGTTCTTTGCCCTCAGGAAGAAGGCACTAGGAGACACCCAAGTATTGTGATTTAATGGCCTGCTAACCCTGGCCATGGATGCCCTGCCTTTAGGAAGTGACTGTCCCCTTGTCTTCCTTGACCCTGGGCAGCACAAGCAGCAGTGCTCTGAGGTCCCTGGCCCCACTGCAGTCAGACCTGGCCTGGTAATTCCTAGTTAGGACAGGTGTTAAAGCCAGGACGGCGTTAGCAAGGGTGCAGGTGCCTACACAAACTGTCCCTTACACCTTTTGATCACTTCAAGTGGTGTTCCCCCTAAATTGAAATTTATTATGGAAATATTGTGCTGCTGGCCCGTCTCCAGAGCCAGTGAAGACAGTTTGTGGTTTAGGAGCAATACTATGGAGTTTGGAGCCATAAGACACGCACTGTTTTCCTCCCGTTTTAGTCCAAGGCTATGCCAAAGCCCTGCAGCTTCAGCTACGGGAAAACCAAACAGGTAACCCGGGGGCCAGCACTGCTCCAGCTGCCTCCTCCCCCTTTCCTAAACAGGACTTTCCATTGTGGGAACGCGTGTGAGTGGGCAGCCTGGTTCTCTAACCCTGCAAATGGACTTGATCTGCCAAAAAAAAAAAAAAAATTACAAAAGTAGGGGATCTGAGTCTTTGTAGTTAGTGCATAGCAATGTGTGGTGTGTTTGCTAGAGGTGTGTTGTAGAGATCTCTGTGCTGCCCATCTCTGGTTGTGATCTGCTGGGTGCCTCCTGAGACAGTTTACACTGACCACACAGGTTTGCCTGGTGCAACCACAGCTTCTCAACAGACTGAGCTGTACCAGCTCCTCAATGCCCCCACACACAGGGGCCTCAGATATTCCCACAGATCAGTGTCTTAGGGCCAGCATGGCTCAGTTCTGAAGGATGTACAGCTCAGCACTTCCCCAAACCGAGTGTCCCTCAGTGCCAGCTCCCCTGGGGCTGCAGCCAAAGGCACCTTTCTGAAGGAAATGCAATGTAGATTTTTCTTGTTGGTCAGCTCTGTTGAAAGCACAAAGCCTTGGCCGTGTGAGGAAGATCCCTCTAAATGCATGACCTGTAGAGAAGCTGTCCTGTGTATATAAACCTGCTCAGTTCCCCAGCTGCTGTTCCGTAGTAGTAACGCTGGCTTTCTTCTTATAGTGAACATTTTGCTTGTGCCTTGGAACTGGGCTGTAGCTTGATTTCCCCAACTCCCTTCCTTTCAAGCAAGCCCAGTGCTGACTGGGAGCTTATTGCTGGGTACTAAGCCTTTTTGGCTCTGAAAGCACACAGGAAAGTGCTAAGGGGAAACCAGGCTTCTTGTCTGAGTAGTTTGTCATGGTGGTCCCCTCTTACCTATCAGGCAATTGATCTGTTGTTTTTCTAAGGTCCTGAACTGATTTTTATACTGTTTGTTTAATGACCAAGGCTTGTGTTTCATTCCTACCCCTTTATTATGCATTTAACTTTATCAGGTGTATCAAGTTTAAATACTGTGTATTTACCACTTTTAAATTATATTACCTAAGAAGAAAGAAAAAAACAAACCAAGAACTAAATGTTTTTCCACACAGCTGTTCAAGCTTCACTGTACAATATTGAAATAAATGACATGCAATCAAACCCAGAGTTAGTTGATCAAGTGGAACCATTATCCTGTTTGACTGGTCTTTATCAAGCTATGAGAGTTTGGCTGTTGGAAGAGGAATCTGAAAGCACTTTCCTGTGTTAGTGAAGTCTGGTGCTCTACCATTACTGGGGATCTTGGGGATCTGGGATGAGTCCACAGTGGCTCAAGCCACTGCATAATCCAAACTGAGCATTCACAGGCACAGACTGGAGCACTGGCTCTTGGAAAGGCACCGTTTGAGTTGGGATACAACTTAGTGCTCAGCAGCAGGCACATAAAGAATAAAACAAGATGGTAATGGTGTGGTAGACACACTGTGCTGATGGAAAAAGGCAGCAAAGCCCCAGCCAGGATGATGGAGGTATGGAATAGATCCCAGGGCTCTGTAACACTAGAAGAGGCTCAGAGAAAGGGAAGGGCTTTGTGAGCCATTAGTGATGACCTTGAGCCAGAGATGCTCAAGGCCACGTGAACATAAAAGCCCAAAAAACACACTTGAATCAAATTGTGTAAACCCATTAAATGCAACAGCCCAGATACATAGCTGGTGTGGTGGCAAAAAGCTTGGGAGGTGTGCCAGGGAATGACAGATCTGTTCTTCCAAGGAATTCATACCAGCGTGTGGGTAAGGTCCCCAAAATCCAGGCCTCTAACTTACAAGTCTTTTCCCTTGGAGAGGGTTTTAATGCAACAGACACAGAGAAGGTGTCAGGAAAACCGAAGTGGAGCAGAAGCTGTAGTTGCAGCAGCACTTCTGCTGGGAGAATCAGGAGGCAAAGCCCACAGAGCCCTGGTTTTGATAGCTCTCCATTAACAGTCGGTGTCTGGGGAGAAACGAACAAGCAAAACCCAGCCTGCAGGACTCTAAGAGGGCTGAGACAGGGTAATATTTTATTGAAGTAAAATATAAAGTAGTACCATAAAAATTAGACAAAACAGAAAAAAATATTCTGTAATCAGTAAGCCACTTATCAGAGAACAGTGGAGCCAGACACTGCCTTGTCTTGGTCTGTGGCCACCAGAGCTTGGAGACACAGTTAAATAGTAGGTGCAGGCTCAGCTAAGCTTCACAATCCTTCAGAACAAGGAAAAATGACTTGACAACAGCAAGGAGCTGCTTTCCCAAGGTTAGGCAACACCTGGCAGGGGCCATGTTCACTGTAAGAATCCATGCCTGTTATCCTGTGCTCTCTGCACAGGGAGCTCAGGGGTAGAAGGACAGTCTAAATGACAATGTCCCTGTCCCAGCGTGGCCGGAGCAGAGGCCAGCATGTCATAAAGCACAATTCTCCCTCGGTGCTTAGTGCAATTAACCTGGAAAGAACAGCAGGCAGGGAGTAGACCCAGCGCTTCTCCCTGGGCGTTGGCTCCAGCCAGGAAAAGTAGTGAAGAGTAGCAAAGATGGTCCCTTTCTCAGTTTGGTTCCCCACTTCCTTCCAGCAAAGAGGGGGTGGTCTCATGATAGGGACAAGTAACATTCACAGCAGCAGTTCAGAGCAGCAGTTGGTGCTGCAGCAGCAGGAGCTCAGGAGTTGGTTCCGTATGTCTCACCGACTCCCTGCAAGGATCAGAGATTACAGCTCTCTGCCAGAAAACTCTTCTTTCTCCCCCTTCCTCTCACACAAAACCTCCTGCACAGGCAAGCTACTGTTACTCAGACTTTACTTTTCCAGTGCCACAAGGATTCAGAAATCCACCCTCAGCAACAACACTTGCCCCCAGGCACAGGGCTGTAGGGCTGAGCTCCACCCTCAGCAACAGTCAAGCAACTCCTTAAGTCCTTCTATTAACCAAGCAGAGTGTTTGGACCCTGGAGGGAGCCATAGCTGTTGCTGGTCTCAGAAAATACCAACCCACTGAGTGGGTTTGTTCACAGCCACAGGAACCCCAAAAGCCAAGAATGAAGGATTTGATGGGAACAGAGCCATTCCCCACAGCTCTCAGGAGCCAACTGCCAATGACTGCAACCCAAAAAGGAGGTGCAGTAGGAGCATGACAAGTTGAACGTGTATTTTTCTCTCCAAGAGTGGTTGCCCAGGAAACACAATAATATTTGTTTCTAGTGCTCTTCCCTGCAACAGCCTTGTAAAAATTAGCTTCTCTGACGAAGAGAAAGTTTCCTAAAAACTGTGGTTCAAAATCCCTATTTGATGTGGACTTTCTACATCCTGTTTCAGAATCTCTCTGGAGTCAGAGGAGGCAGCAACTCTGCCTTTCCCCTGCCTCCATTGATGCTTACCAGTTCATAATCCTCCACGTATTTGTATTTCTTTTCCCGATAGTAGTACCTCTTCTTCATGCAGTACAGAACAACAATGTCACACAGCACTGTTGCCTAGTGGAGATTGAAAGAGTTTAGGACAATGATCCTCAGAACTGAGGCGCTAACCCAGAACTGAGTCCGAGTGCAGACGCTGTCACTTACCACGCCAAACAGCGCTAAGCCAGAGCCGATGTTAATCATGGTAGGAATTACATCAAATTTTCCTGCCTAGAAGACAGTTACAAGGCTGAATATATTTTTCAGCATCTCTGAAAGTCCTCACTACAACACCTCCAGGAACTGTCACCCTACCTTTCCAAACACTACGATATGAAAGCGGATGCCATAAGCTTTGACAAGTGTCCGTGATTCGGTGCCATCACTATTCTTGTAGTATTTTGCAAACCTGGAGAAAAGATAGGTCAGAGCTTAGCTGGAAATTCTGAGGTTGCTTATTTGATCATGCAACATCCAGGTGTGTTCCACATCCCAAGGGGATGGGGCTGAACACTGGTACTTCCGGGCACAAATCCCAAATGATGATTTCGTGCAGGCAAGCACTTGTAGGAGAAAAGCCCAAAACAGGTAAATTTAAGACAACAGTTACCACAAGCCAATCAGGGAACTTGCAAAGCATAGGAAAGGGAGAAAGTTGGCTTTAGTAGGGGGGCAGAAGGACAAATGGGAAGAAATTCAGCTACACGAGAGAGGTGAGCAGGCGGCTGCAAGGGACCAGGCAGCCACGAGAGGGCAGGGCCGGGAGCAGCAGCGCGGCTCGGCCGGCACACAAAAGCACAGGGTGGCCCGCAGGCAAACGACTGGGAAAACGGATGAGAACAAATAAGTGAGATCAGACTTACTCTGCCACGTGGTTGACTAAGCCATGAGGAAGCAGAGAAGAGGGTGGAAGAAAAGAGGAAGGATTGGTAAGGGGCTGCACCAAGGTCTGGAATTAGCAAGAGCACTTCAGATCTGGTTGTGATATCCTCCAGCCAGTCCTGCCTGACACCCCAACACACCTGCAGGCCTGGCACCTCCCAAACACACCTTCTGCTGTCTGCATGACAGCAGCTCCTCAGAGAATTCATCCAAGGTCCACCAAGAGATTCCCCTGTGCTGAGATTTTGTGATTCTAGGAACAAGCTGTGTTTCCTCAAAAGCAGGAATTCTGCAAGGACCTTGGCAAGGTAGCCAATCCAAACTGTTACAGTCCGAGTCTGGATGCAACCAGCTGCCTGGCTCTGCACTGGTGTTTCACTGGAGGTGCTGGACTGTAATGGCCAGAATGTGTATGGGTGGTGTATGCCATTAAATATGATCCCCAGCTGACAGAGACACTTCTAGAGTTTAGTTTTTCCCTCAAGCACAGTGAAGGAGATGTTCTGGTCTCCCACCCCCACCTCTCAGCCCCCTCAAATGCTGCCTGATCAGCATGCCCTGAAACAGTCAGTTCTCCCATTGCCATGCCAGGGCCCAAACAGCCACCCAAAAGCTGATGGAAACATGACTCAGGACACTCTGACGCAATCAGTGGAGCTTCACTGACCTCCCCTCTCTGCTGTGGTTTGCACATAGTGAGGATCCCACCCACTCTGTCTTACAGCATCAGCAGAACTCTCCAGGTTTTCTTCTGGTGCTCTCCATGCACCACGGAAATCCCCAAACTACCCACAACTGCCACTGGCAGACTGAGCCACAGGAGCCCTCGCAGCCGCGTTACCTGAAGTTGTAGCCAGGTGAGACGGTGTGAGCCGTGTCCTTGTTGTCGAGGCGCCGGAAGGAGTATTTTGGCACACAGTGGGAAGCAGCTCTGTCAAGGTTGCAGTCCCAGTTGATCTGCAGTGCCATGACTCCACCCTGCCAAGTGAAGGAGAGGAGAAGGTCTGTGCTAGAAGGCTCTCTGCTGAACAGGACTCTGACTTACTGGCTCTTGTCCCAGTCCCAGTTAAACACTCTTTCCCCCTGCTACAGAAGGGTCTTGCACATAACCCCACCCAAACCAGCCAAGGCTAATTATCTGTAGTAGAATTGAATCCCAGTCCCCCTGGCCAGAGCAGCTCTCCATCCTGCAGCTACTCTGTGTTTGGTCGCTCATGCCACGAGGCAGAGCCACCTACCACTCCTCTTTTACACAACTGAAGCCCAAGAGAAGGGTCTATCAAATACCTCCACAGCCATTTCCTGGAAGTCCTGCCCTGCAGCTTCAACAATTTGCCCTAAACGAAAAATGGGGCAGAAGGGGTCTGTGTGGGCATCATAGATGCAGTTCTTGAGGTAGGTGGAGTTGATAGTGGGGAGGATGTTTCGCCTAGAGGGGAACAGAGAAGAGATGTTGCATCTTCTTCCACCCATCCAGCTCCCCTTCACAGTCCACGAGATCAGACAGCACAATGCTCCCCCCACTATTTACTTGCTGAAGTTGAACTTGCGGTACCAAATGTTGTTCTTCACCAGAAGGGTGAAGTTCTCAGCTGCTCGTAGGAATGCTGGCCTACAAAACAAGAGGAAAGGTAAAAAAGTCTTTATTTTCACAAACAGGGCCCTTGCTGCTCATCTCTTCAGTTTTTCCCAACAGCACCTCAAGGGAGAAGCATCAGCTGCAAACCACCAGCCTCATCCCAGGAGGGCCACCACAGAGCAGTGAGACAGAGCACTCACTTGGGTATGTGACTGTCATCCTCCACAGGGCACCATGCAAGGACTTCACAGGTCTTAATGCTGCTGTTGTATGAAACACACTCCCCAGTCTGGATGCCTGGGAAGACATGTGCATGGAGGTACTACTAAGCAAAGCCAGAGGCAGTATTTGTCCTGTGACACCTCCTCCTTCCACATGGTGAAAGTAATTTTCTCAGAGGCAAAGTGCCACTGCCAAGACCCCAATTATCTTCCAGTGCACTTTGTAGTGAAATTTCAGGGAAAGAAGCATCAGGTCCTTTTCCTGAGCCAAATCCTCATCTATGTGAAATGCTGCTTCAGGGACTCAAGGCCTTGAAAAAGCTCTCACACTGTTTGCTAACCCACAAAGCCCACATCTACCCAGCATCCACCCAACACAGTCCATCCGCTCTCCCCAAGCAGAAAAATCTGAGCTTCCCTTTCAGTTCTCCTATGTGTGAGCTGAGGAGAACAAGGAGACTGAAGGGAAATGCTGCTTCCTTCATAGCAGGGAAGGCACAGCACAAAGGTATCACAACACAGACTGAAAGACCTTTGCAGCAGGTTTCTTACCATTGCTGTGGGTGCTGACATATCCTGGAACACAGCTGTTGTTCTTCACCTGGCACTCTGTTTTATCATCTGGCAGCTGGAGAGGAACAGTAATTTCACCAAAGCTCTGTGAACCTTCTCCCCCACACTCCCACCCACACGAGGCACGATTAAAGCAGATCCTGCACCTACCTCTGGGCAGCGGCCTTGGCTCTGGTTCAGCGTCAGTATCACATTGGTCATGACAAAAACAGTGTTCTCACCCTGAACAAGCAAAACAAGAAGGCAACTTCAGAGCGACAGTCTGCAAAGAGCATCCAAGGCACCACACCAAATACTTTTGTTGACAGAGCCCAGGTGGCTCCGCAGAGGGGACCTGCTTTGGACAGTGCTGGCGCAGCACTAAAGGAGCAGATTCTCACATGGATTGCTTGATGCTGCTGTGTTTAGCCAGAGGAAGGACTGTGGGACTAGAAACTCTTTCTGTCCTCCCACTTGGACCAAATTGCTTCATTCCCATTATGAAAACAGATCACACAGCTCCTCAGGGGCGCTGCAAGGCAGGAGCAGAAATAGAGCTCCAGCTGCAAGTCCAAGGACAACTCCCACTCTTTCTTTTTGCAATATATCAATTAGAAATTTGACCGGTCCTGGTTTATTTCTTCAGGGAGCACCATTTTTGTTACTTTACTTTCATTACTTTCAGGTCTGCACAATTCCGGATCTGTTGTTTGCTTCTGCTCCACTGATACGCAAATATGAACACTCAGCCAAAATATGGCTAAATCTGTCTTTTTTTCTGCATGACATGTCATGCAGACAGAGGGACCCACAACCAGCAGCTTGGCTGTGCCTGCCCATCCCAAAGGCCACCACATATGGCTCACAGAGTGCAGATTGCCACAGACACAGTCAATCAGTAACTACAGCAGGGCTTCCTGTTCAGTTCCGGATCAAGTGACTTGCAGGCTATTCCTGGTGTTTCTGCCAACAAGCTAACTTGGGTCTGTTTGCTTTAGAGCAGTAAGAAAGAGGACACGTGGTTATTGTTGCAGCTTCTTCCTGAAGCCTGTGAAGTTCTTCATCCTCTGCAGGACCGGCACTGTTTAACATCTTTGTGGGCAATGTGGACAGTGGGATCGATGCACCCTCGGCAAGTTTGCTGAGAACACCGAGCTGTGTGGTGCAGTCACACACTGGAGGGAAGGGACGGCATTCAGAGGGACCTGGACAGGCTGGAGAGCTTGGCCTGAGTGAACCTCATGAAGCTCAACAAGGCCAAATGCAAGGTCCTGCATGAGGGTCAGGGCAATCCCAAGCACAAATACAGGTTGGGTGGGGAATGGATCAAGAGCAGCCCTAAGGAGAAAGCCTTGGGGGTGTTGGTGGACAAGAAGCTCAACATGACCCAGCTATGTGCACTCACAGCCCAGAAAGACAACCCTGTCCTGGGCTCATCCCCAGCAGGGTGACCAGCAGGGTGAGGGGGAGATTCTGCTCTTCTACTTCTCTCTCGTGAGACCCCACCTACACTGCTGATTCCAGTTCTGGGGCCACCAGAGCTGGAGTGAGTCCAGAAGAGGCCATGAAGATGCTCCAAGGGCTGGAGTAACTCTGCTATGGAGACAGGCTGAGAATTGGGGTTGTTCAGCCTGGAGAAGAGAAGGCTCCAGGGAGATCTTAGAGCCCCTTCCAGTACTTAAAGGGGGCTTATAAAAAGGAGGGAGACGGACTTTTTACATGGGTAGATAGTGCCAGGACAAGGGAGGACAGTTTTAAACTAAAAGAGGAGAGATTCAGAAGAAATTCTTCCCTGTGCAGGTGGTGAGACCCTGGCACAAGTTGCCCAGAGAAGCTGTGGCTGCCTCATCCCTGGAAGTGTTCAGGGCCAGGCTGGACAGGGCTTGAAGCAACCTGGTCTAGTGGAAGGTGCCTCTGCCCATGGCAGGGAGTTGGAACTAGATTATCTTTAAGGGCCCTTCCAACCCAAACCATTCTGTGATTCTACACAACCACACACACAGATACACTTTTCTTGAAACAAACTGCCCTCAGTGGACTTTAGCAAAGCAGTAGCTGACGGCTAGAAAACCCTCCCTCTCCATGTGAAAGTGACTGATACCTGAGGGGGGATGACATAGTCGGCTACATCCCAGATCCTGGCTCCCAAGGTGGATGTGTTTGTCAGCGTCACTCCTTTCACCTTCGTGGTTACAGAACTGACCACAGAGTCTGTTTCCTGGTAGCCCTTCTGCCACAGAAAGACCCACCTGCAAGAAACAACAGATAAACACTATAAACAAGCACAGATGGTTGGAATTTCTCCTTTTCCCATATGCCACCTGAAAGGGCCCGTCCAGATAGTTTCACAGCATTTCCCTACAAAAGGGTCACAGGACAGGCAATCTCCCCTGTGGTTTTTTTGGGGGTATTTTTTATTTTCAGAGTGGTCTGCAGGGTGTAATTTGCTTTTATGGCCAGCCCCGCTGGGTGAGCGGCAATCACCCCGGGGATGGTCCCGCTCCTGAGGGGTCCTGCCCTGTCCACAGCCCCACAGTCCCAGTGAAGTCTGCCCATGAAGCACTTCCACCACCCCCGTGTCACCTTTCCGTGAGCTCCGGGCTCCCGGCTGCCCTCAGCCCGCGCCGCCCTGACAGAACCGGGGTTCCGGGGCCCCTGAGGGAAGCGGCGGCCCCCGCCCCTCAGCCCCGCGGCCCGG
>VXAY01007103.1:3279130-3365834 GCA_013399855.1 Oxyruncus cristatus | reverse complement strand
GGCAAGGGCGGGCAGGCGGGACGGAGCCCTCACGGGCCGGGCCGCGGCCGCCGCAGCCCCGCGGTGCCACAGCGCCCCAGGCCGCCCGCAGGGCGTTCCCGCAGCCCCGGAGCCGCCACCGGGCTCATGGGGGAGGCCAGCGGCGGCAGAGGCTGCCCAGGCTGTTCGCACAGAATCACAGCATCCATTAGGCTGGGAAAGGCCTCTGAGATCATCCAGACCAACCGGTGACCCAACACCACCGTGTGGGTCACGTAAGTGCCACGTCCAGTCTTTCCCTAAACACCTCCAGGGACGGTGGCTCCACCACTTCACTGGGCAGCCCGTTCCAGTGTCTAATCACCCTTGCTGTGAAGAAATTCTTCCCGATGTCCAATCTAAACCTCCCCTGGTGCAGTTTAAGACCATGTCCCTCTTGTCCTGTCACTTGTTACTTAGGGGAAGAATCTGACCCCCACCTGGCTACAAAAGACTCGGGTGAATATTCAGTGTAATTATTTTAGAAAGGAAAATTGGTTCATTTGCTAGAACAGAAATGCATTAATGCCTACGGTAATATTTTCCCACTCTAGATATATGATGCTGCAGTATGAATGTTAACACAATTAATGAAGATATAAATACAGCTGGCATAATCTGCCAGCAATATATCTTCAAATACATGTGGGAAATGGAAATGGCAAACTGCTGGGTTAGCTCAGAGAGAACAAAGCTTTGTTGAAAGGAGTGCAGAACATACCTGTTAAAATCCTTCTCACCTTGGTTCTGCAAAAATAGAACACACCTAAATATAACAAAAATAGAGAGCAGAAAAGGTATTGAAGCACGGATTAATCTACCCTGAATTCGCTGTTCCTCAACTGTACTCTGACCTTACACAGCATAGCACAGAGCTACTCTCACAAGTTCAGGAGGAGGAGGTGTAGGAAACAAGGCCTGCTAGAAGATGAGAGCAAACATTACAATTCCAATGAGTGTGAATGAAATGCCCAAAAATATTACACAAAGAGGGTAAAAGTACTTTTCATGTAATTCTTGAGTTCAAGCTAAAAAGAACAATATAAAGAGAAGAGCTGGGCTTTTCAGAAAATGCTTTGTCTGTGTCACTGGAATCATCTAAAATGAGTGTGTTTGATCTGGTCAGACCATGAGGCCTTCAGTGATGAGTTATGAAATTTGTTCTGTGGCCTCTTTCTAGAGCCTCTTGATTCAGGGGAGGTTGGGGCAGAAAAATGCTCAGCACCACATTTCCAAGTGATTCCTCTTTTGGGCTTCTTTCAGGGTTGTGCTTTGAGGTGACTCTTGGCTTTCTTTGGGGTGCAACCAGACAGCACCAGCTGCTGAAACTAGTGGGAGGTTGTGATGTGCTGCCCTTTTTTCCTTCAGCAAGAGCTCCTCGTGGTACTTCTGTGTTGGTTGGCATTTGCCACAGCAGCTCCACTTTTGGCAGCCTGGTGAAGAGGCCCCTTCTTTCTGGGTTGCCCAAGCTCATATTCTTCATAATCATGGTTCTTATTGGGCTGGCTGGTGCAGCAGCTGCCAGCATCGCAAAATTTCACAGGGTGGCTCTGCAACAACAATTCCCAACATAAATTAAAGAAAACAGCATTCGCTGCTTCGTCCAACCACACAGAGAATTTTCAACAGGGATCCTCACCATTAGGGGTTTTTTGTTTGACAGAGCACAATAGGGATAATGACGATGGATCAGCAGATCTGGAGGAGGATTGCCTTTCTGTGTTGCCATCACCCACCCGAGCGAAACCGAATCGACACCTCACGAGCTGTGGGAACACCGACGCGCTCCTGCGGGCACACACCCACCACAGGAAAGCAGCAATTTTTAGCTGACTCCGGAAAATACATCCTCTGGTCACAGGACTTATTACCTTGAAGTGGACAGTAGGAATCCAGTTTTAGCCCCTCCGAATCTTATCTGGAAATATGGGTGGGTGGCAGAAACCCAGATCGGCTTGGGGTGACACCCTCAGTTCTCTCTTCTGAACAGAGGGTCCCAGAGGTGAAGTGTCTGTCTTTACCTGAACAATACTGTCTTGAGGGTGCTACAAATCCAGTTTTAGGGTTTCTTTATCAAGGTAACATGTGGCTCATCAACATAGGATACATATCACCTGTGCAGCATTAAAAATGAGCATTGTCAGCTGGCATGAGTTACTTGGAGACATGACGACAAACACAGCATAGATCTTCCTCTTCCACCCCTTTCAGCCTTCTGAAAAGAAGGTGCTGAGCCCAGCTTGATGAAGGGAATTTGTCAGGCATCTGACCTGGCAGTCTAAACTAAATTAACAGACAGAGATTTAAACAAATTAATAATCCAACTAGTGCCCAATGAGTGTTTTGCTGTCTCATTTCAAATTGGAATCCAAAACTGCAGAAAGAAGCTCAATTGCAGGTAAAGCAGATAGGAAACCTCAGAAAGGATACGTGGGGAGCTGCCAAACACAAGAGCGCCCATGCTCTGAAGGTTTTAATATCATGTTATCCAGGATGAACTCTGAACTCCTGAGCACACTTCAACATTTTCCATTCTTTGATCAGTAAAGAGTGACAAGAATCACAAGAGCCTGTCCTAACTTCCAGTTTCTTATTCTGTCACAAACTTCCCTGATGCACAGCTCGCATCAGCTTATGGATCAATAAGCAGTCACAGAGCATGGAACAAAGAGAGCTTTTAAATCTGACAACGAAAAGCTGGCAGTGCAGACATAAATCATTACATTAAACTGGAAGACGTACTAAACCGCACAATGGTACTAATATCCAACCTCTGATAACAACACCCAGATGCCTTCTGTCTCAGACATGTTGTGGGGACTCAAAGTGCTTTATTGTTCTTGACCAGTTTACTTGAGTGATCCCTAAGTCCTGTTCTCCTTCATTTAGCTACATAATCTGAGTGGGAATTTGCTTAGCTGAAGAGACAGAAGGTCAGTTCCAAGGGTGGCAGATATTCATAGATCACTCTGTCATTGCTATTCAAAATTTGTTCTATAGTTGGTTGCCTGTTCAAGTACTAAAAGAGGAAAGTGTTTAAGAGGACATATCTGGTGTAAAAGCCATCAGCTCAGCCCTCTACTTGCTGCCATCTCCACGTCCTCATTCAGATTATAGAGATCTAAAGAAAAATTCATTTTGCTCCTTTCCCTTCTCTTCAGGCTCAGTCCCCGTTGCTCTGCTTTGCCATCTTGATGCCAACAAACCAGCCCAAAGCAAGCTTTTAAATGATTCCACTCTCTCTTGCACATCCTACTGCAAGCTAAGTTTGGCAGACTCCGAGTGCCTTTAATCAGGGTTCCCGAGATCATGCGATCATTTGCTTCCCATTCACCACGATCGGATTTGTATGCTCTGAAGGCAGTGACTCACTCAGAAAAACACCCTGGGATGTGTTCTGCTTTCTCCTTGCTTTGCACAGACATGAAATGCCCATTTTCCTGTGCTGAACGGTTCCACGGTCTGTGGCCAGGACGTGTTTTATTGGCCAGCTCAGCCTCTGACACCTGCAGGTCAGTTAGGTTTTCTCTGACAGTTTTCCTAACTCTTTCCAGGATCAGAGGTTTTTCCTAGCCCTCAGGATAGAGGTTGTTTTACATCTACTCTTGGTGGCACAGAAGCTCTGTGACAGCTTTGAGCTCAGAGCTGACCTGTTCAGAGCTTTCTTGATCTCTGTCTACAGCCTGTGTTACGTGCGCTCAATTTTTAAGTGTATGATATTTTATGTTTGTGGCTTCCAGATATGTATGCCCCTAACTGGGATCTGGATTCAAGATGAATTCTTTACTCTTTGAATATTAACACCACCGAAATTTTACCTGTGTAAAATAAACCCTTTCACCTTATGATTTGAATTGCACACCTGTTGGGCTACAGCGACTTTACCCCAGTATAAACCAGTATGGCTGAATGGACAGTTCTGTTGTCCAGTGCATGAGAGAAATAGTTATCGTGGGAGGACCTGTTCCCAAGATTTCCTTATTTCTCTTGGTTCCTGAAGGATTAATAAGGCTGAAATATTATTGAAGCTTGCTGTTTGTCACTCAGGCAGATACAGGCCTGAATGCACAACCTTTTTGAGTAAAGAATGCCAATTTACACTTTTTTGTTTCAGAGCACTACTACTCACTCTTCAGAGAGCATTGAGGAATGTTTGCACTTACATGGTGTAATTAAATTTTTGGAATTGAACACTGTTCTTTATTAGCATAGTGAAATCTTCAGAACTCCTCAGAGCAGCTGGCCTAAAACATCGAATTAACTAACTTCTTTCACTTAAATACATCAGTTAACGTTATGCTACTTTACTATTACCTGGAAAGCTGTCAGTGGGAGGAATATGTTGCTAAGAATAACACTGAAATGCAGGGAGTTAGGTGGCTCAGGGGAGCAAGAAAGAGATGGGTGGTTTTCTTAGTTTTAGGTGTAAATTGTTCTCTCTTTATTGCACTTCTTTGTTGGGCCAAGCCTAACCAGAGTCTGTACATATATCTGAAATGGGAATTCAGGAGGCTTTTGATAGAAATCTTGCTATAGAATAGTAGTAAGAATTTACAGCATTTGACAACTGCTGGTTTCTGCCCCATGAACTGGCAGTTTGACTGCTGTCCCCACAGACAGGTGACCATTTACACCAGAGCTGCACAGGTAAGAGTGTAAGAAGGAGCCTTAGGCTTGATCAGGAGTAGTTTTATTTCCATCAAGACAGCCATTCCAAGGGGGAAACCCAGCCTTCAGAGCAGTCATCCCCATAAAGGACAGTGCTCCTAAGCAGGGAATATTCTTCCTATTGTTGTATTTTGAGCAATGCCTCTGCACCAGAGGTCTGTGATGACAAGCAGCACATTAGCTGGATGATGTGCAGCTCCATGAGGGACTTCTCATGAGTGTCCTCTAAACCAAGTCAGTGAATGAGACTTAATTGCAAACCAAACACACGACCTTTGTGGATGTTACCTGGACACGGAAGTCACTGATGAGTTTCACTGTATAATAGTTCAGACATTAATAATGTAAGTTAATGTTTAAAGAACTAAAAATAAATGAACCTAGAATGTGAAACTGTCCATCATTAATCCACTGGGAAGCATCTGGAATCTGATCCAAAACTCTTCTGAAAAAGGTGTTGTGAACACCTGTCCTTCAGCCAACTAATCGAGAAACTGTGCCCTGCCTCAGGCCACAGTGAACAATCCAGGCAAGAAGAACCTCCTTGCCAACATGCAATGGCTTTGTTCTGCTCCTGCCATAACTAAGGGGAAGGAAAAGGAGGCCTCTTGTAGAGACCTTTCAAAGGAATTTGGACAATGAAGAAAATCATGGGTGTAACCAAAGCCCAACGTTGCTACCTCAGTATCTCAACCACATGGCAAAGCTTCCTGGCTCTGACCTTGGTCTTATGTATTGTTCTGGGAGAAAATAAACACCTTTGCTTTTTAGTGATTCCTCCACTTTCTCCCTTGCCAGTGGAACCTGTGAAGGAACTTTACAGATCAGAACCAAAGCTCTCTTCCATTATTTTTGGTGCCTGGTAGTGACCGACTCCTGGCACTTTAGAGAAGGTTAGGAAACAAGACAGATTGTGTCAGTTGTGAGATGTAATTAAAAGCAAAATTCCCTGTGTAGCATCCGCAGCAGAGCCCACGCACTGTGACATTTCAGAATGACTGGCAGTCACTGAAACTTTATAAAAAACCCCTAGGATTTCATTAACTCAGGAAGCTCATGCATATCTTTGCCGGATGCTGTATGAACAATTGCAGCCTTCCTGTTATTGGACAAAGCCTTTTTCAGATCATAACTCTGTCCACAGGAGAAGGGAATGGAAATCGCTTCAAAGTGCTGAAAAACCTCAGCAGAAGGAGCTGTAGGAGGCCTTGTGGGCTCTGGAGGGGACTCGAAACTGGAAAAACTGCTCAGTGTCTGCAGAAACCCCCAAATCAGGGAGAAGATGAGATATATATACGTAGAAACATATGTCTCTTATATCTTATATATGGTGCACACGTGCTTGCATCTTTTAAAAGCAATGAATTAATGAAAGTCCTAAATGACCTAGTTTCTTGCACATGTATTTCAAAGCCAGTTGAGAGGAGCTAAAATTCATTATCACCTGCTCTCTTAGAGTATCATTTCCATAATTTCAGTTGAAACAAACTATTTCATTTTTTTTTTTTTTATGCTTTGGGTGCTACAGACTAGAACATCTTTGTGTCAGGTATTGTAAGGTCATGGGGTTACAACAAGAGATGGCCATGAGGCCCTTCCACCCTACTCTCTAGGTCACAGCAACGTTTTTCTTTTTCTCAGGGTTTTCTTATCTCACTGTTTCAGATTGCCAGCACTGAGGTTCTCACCATCTACCTGGAGAGGATGAAGAGGCTGTTCTTGGGTCTGAGGTGGATCCCCAAACACCAGCCTGCAGCACAAAGCACAGCCTGCCAGCCTGCCCCACTGGGAGGAGGGAAGAACCTCACTGTGATAAATGAACCCACAAAGAACCTCTGCACCACAGAGCCCTCCCTCAGCCTTGCAGGAGAAAACCCCACGTTAGGGAACTTTTCTGATTTCAGTGCCTGATTAAGCCTCTCTTACGTTGATGCATTTTCCTTGACATTTGAATTAATGAGCCAAATGTCTCTGGTGAATTCGAGATGAGCCTGAGACACCTAAAAGTGTTTCTATGGCAGCTGCATGATGATACCAACGGGGGGCTGTGACTTCACTGCAGAATCCCAGAGCAGGACAGGTTGGTACAAGTCAATTATTCAGGTATTACAACGAGTGTTGAACGGTATGGCTGTGAAGGAAATAGCTGTTTTACACACAGGAGATCTATAAGTGCTTAGGCAAAGGGATCACCTTAAAATTTCACGACTTTGTCAAAGTAAATCTTTCCTTTGACGTAAAAAAATGTGGATATTTCTTTCACTTGCCTGGAGAGGTTTTCCATGGATTCCACAGGGCCCCATTGACCTCACCGTTTTTTAACAGTTGCATTGTAATTCATACATCTTCCTGTTTGAATTCTTGTAAATAAACAAGCTCTTATTCTAGATTTTTTTGCCAGTTAGAGACAGTTTCAACCTGTCAGTGGATTCCTCCTCAAATGTAAGATAGGGAGCTTGGCATTTCAGATTGTTGCAGCTTTCTATAGGAGGAAGCCGTAGAAAGAACTACCCAAACCATGGTCCTGCCACACCTCATCAATCCTTATTTAGCCCTTTGCCTGGGCCAACAGTGCTTGTCATTGTTTGGGCTGAGGGTGAAGTAATTTCCTTCACAGTTTTATATGAAATGTCATGTCTGGGTCTGGTGATAGATTGAGAAACCAACAGTTTCTGGCCAGAAGTTTAATTCAACAATCTGAGCAAATTAAAGAAGTGTATAAAGGTGGGAGGAAAACTGGAATTCTGAATAGGACTGACATTAAATGAGACTTGCCTGCAGTGGGACAGTGTTCTGCTGTATCCCAGATCCTGTTGGTTGTGTGAGCCACTCCCTTCATACTGGAGTGAACTGAACTGGAAACTTCATCCTCTCCTGTTAGAATCTGTAAGTGATGACTGTACAGCTGGCCAGAAGGACAGATAATGTGTCAGCTTCTTTGTATCACTCTTGGAGAAAATGCACTGCAAGATAAAAGTCAGATGGACATTTTCAAATAGTTGAAAGAACTTTTGTGTAAGATGCATCAGCTAGACCAAACTCTGCCTTGGTTTCACTTTTCCAACTTTTGGCTTTGTCAGAAGTGAATTCATATAGCAAGAACAGAACTTCTGTTTCCCCATCCCAAATTATAGACGAACATGAGGTGACATCCTGACCCTTCAGATGCCACTTGGTGAAGCACCAGTTAACTGCATCCAAAAACTTTCACCCATGCTCTTTTGCTGTGTACCTAGACTTTGACTTTTTCTGTCACCAATGGTGGTATCCTCTCCATGTTGTTTTTCTTTAAAAGAGCTTAAAATATATAGTTGTTAACTTTTCAGAGTGACTATTTTTGTGCCTCATGCTGATTCCTTCAAAAACCTTGGCCTAACATTTTCGCTTTCTCATGAATTGAATGTTTTAAGGGGGAAGGACAGCTCTGTTTTCAAGCTGACAGGAATGTCACCCAGCTCCTCTAACTCATAAAAGCTCTGTCAACTTTGAAAAGCTATGGTATGTTCAGAAGGCACTTTCTACACTACACAAAAGTGATATAAAAGATTTGCTTTGAAAAACAAGCCCAAGCGCTTGCACCACGTCAGGTTAACAACAGATTTTTCTGGAGGGTGATAAAATAGGATCTGAAGAACAGATAGAGAGCAAACAGAAATACAAAGCAACTGCTCAATGCTCCTTTATTTATATCCTCTGTTGTAACAGCTTTTCAGCCTTTTCCTTCGGGAGAACAGTACTTTGGGATAACGATGTTGTTGGAAAGTGGCAGTGGGAACCCAGCCCTGAGCAGCAGTAGGTGGGTATGGAACCTTAGGAAGGCAACTTGAATTTCCTGCAGACTTGACTCTTTGTGTGATTGGGATCAGTGTGCTCAATGTCCTGGCCTGCTGCCCTCCCAGGAGAATGAAACCAACTTCATGAACCTGGGCAGACTTTGTTCAGCAAACACTTATCACTGAGAACAGCCCTCGCTTGGCAGCACAGAGGAAAATTTGCCCTTTGGAGGCAATCAATTATTGCATATTCCTAAAACATCTTATTGTTCTTGAAATCTGCTGCAAGGGGTGACTTGCCACTTCATCTGACCTTGAACAGGGACTCTACAGTCCAGGCTCTAATCTCAGAAACACTGGTGTAAATCTGAGATTAATCAGTGGAGTTATTTTGGATATTTCAGACAAGAAACAAAAGCAGACAGCATGGCAAGAAACAAAACCACGAGTGTTTTTTAGAGGACGCTTAGTTAACTCTGTCCAAGCAACCCCACCTTGTTAGATAACATCCTATGCCACTCTCCCACCTCAGAGTTCCCACAACCACGTCCATCCTCCAGGATGGTCTAACACCAAATCAATGGTCTCATTTGCTGCCATGATACCATCTCTCCTTGGTACTACCAGACATTGCCAGTCTGAAGAAACACTGAGGGGACAACTGAGGTTAAATGGATGTAAGCCAGGGGCCCACTGACCTCCTTCTGGGCCTGACTCCACCTCCCAACACTTCACAGCAGTGCAAAGCACGTGCAATGCTCTTCTGGACTGGGCAGATGCACACAACACCCGCTTCACAGGGGTGGCAATGGCCATGCAAGGCACAGGGCAGTGGTAAAGCAAACTCTGGGGTCATTGATGGCCACAGAGATCTCCAACTTCTTATCTGCCATTTCATGGGACACCGTCCTGTTTGGTCTTAGATTGGTTTTGCATCAGGTCTTGGGATTAAAAAGGAGTGACAAAGTCACTGTTCCTCTCAGCAGAGCCAGTACATGGCACATCCTTTGGTTGTGGCCTCTTCTGCTCCACAGAGCCATGGACAAGCCAGAGCTGGACGCTGTGCTCCAAGCCAACTATTGGCATCTGGTCCAGGGGCTCAAGGCGAGGTGTGAGGCCACCATCTGACACTGTACACACAGGAGTAGGGGCTGCAAAGATGCAGAGCTGTCAAGGTGGGACCTGTAAATCTCGGGCTCAGAGTCTGAAAGACACAAGTTTGGGTCAGAATCCATTAGAGTCAGATTAAAAGGACCAGGGGCCTCTCTCTTGGAGCAGAAGGCTCACATGAAGGCACAAAATACCCTACAAACCAGATCTAATATTTTTCTTCCAATCCTTCTGTAGTCATGACAAAACATTCAAAACCAGACAGTTTTGGCTGTTGGTATTGTCTTAAATGCTTCAGCTCACAGGAACAAGCTGCATTCTGCACAAACAGGCTTCATTTTTTAAGCCATCAGCAATCCTTCCTTAGGCTTTAGCTGACCACATCACAGCTGCAAGTGGGCACCAGAAACAGACCTGGGTACCTGCATTTTGGTACCGATATAACCACAAAGAAATTAATTTTAATATAACACAGCCAGACCTATGTGTACATACACACAGCACAATGTTTATAATAAAAGAGACAAACAGGAGGGCTCAGATTGCATAAGCGAAGCAGAAGTGTTGTCTTCTCTTCACAAATGCTCTTGTTTTCACACTGACATCTCCCATCTGTTTGGGGTCTGACCTCAGCAGCTCGGCTGGACATGTTCATCCCTTTCCCATGATGTTCCCATATAAGGTGATCTCTCTGCCCCTGGAGCAGGATTTTCATTTGCTCAGGTTTCTTCCCGCTCTGATTTGCTGGTCTCTGTGGTCGAGCTCTCTCACAGCTCTGCTCTGCAGCTTCCACAAAGCAGTGGCTGTAAAGGGAGGAGAAAGGCAGGAGGGAGCAATGAGGCAGGTCTGGAGAGCTCTGGGTAGTTCATTTGCAGGCTCTGTTCTCTTTCTGCCACACGTTGCCTCTGCAATGGGCAGCTTCCATAAGCCTTTCCCAAGCAATATAAAACATAAACTCTGTCCAGAGAGTGGGGGGGAACTGCAGAGCTGAATAGTTGTAATAACTCTCATGTCATTAGGAAACTTTGCTTCAAAACCTGTATCACTCTCTGCACAAACTAACTTGGGAATGTGGAAAATGACTACAGAATTATAGAACAAATATGCTGGAACACCGGCCCTCAATTCTGCAAGACCTGACCCAGATACCACATCCCCCAACTAAGATACCTTAAGACAAGTTAAGCATCAAACAAATATCTCAGCTGCTTCCTGTAATATTTGCTCAAGGCTGTACTGAGAGCTTATAATCTCTTTTATGCCTGTGAAGATTCTCTTGTGATAAAGAGGTCAAGGCACTGAGCTAAGCCTTGATTTTTTTTTTTTTTTTTTAAGCAGTAATTTTGAATATTCAGACACCAGTGCAGACTGTTAATATGAAGCAGAGGAGAGGCAGCCTGGGGGAGCAGAATGGCTCTTGGGGCTGCTCGTATGAAGAGCACAAAACTGTTGGAGGAAAGGACTGTGACAACCTAAAACTTAAAGGATGACACGGGATGTCTCACACTCTCCACGAGTTGGAAAGTCCCACAAAACTGAGCTCCAATGTATGATTTCGCTCCTGCCTTCAGTCACTTGAGTTTTTGAACAGGTCAACAAGCTGGTTGTTGACCAGTCCACTTTTAGCTCAGCCAGTTCGCTTTTAACGATCTCTGGTCATGGAGGTCTCCTTCCCCAGAGTCAGAACAATCAGACTTCATGGCTTTCCAGCTCACACTCTTTTTTTCTCCTTATCTTGGCATTTTCTAAAGTTTTCATACATCCTTCCTCTTCTTCATCTGTTGCCTCTTTAGCATTAGAGAGATATGAGGACAACGGTCCTTTCAGTGTGGGGACTGAAATAATCTGATATAGAGGAGGATCTCAGAGCAGCACCATCCCGCTTTACCCGGCACAGATCCCTCTCCATCCTCAACACCACAGGCACAATCTCTCTCCCCTCTGCAGAAAGGCTGTGTGCCAGTGTTTACAGACACAGTGTTTCTCTAGGTTTAAGTGGTGGTGGACCCATAGGCAACACTCCCTGTGAACTCCGTCTACACGGAGCAGGTTTGGCCCCAGCGCCTCCAGCAGAAATACCATTTTCATTTGCTCTCTCTGTGTCCTACATGCTCGAAATACTCACCAGAGAAAGCTGTAATTGATACCAGGAGAGCATGACAAGGGAAAGTAGATCTCTTCTGGGAACTTGAAGGTAAATACAATTCCTAAAGGTCAGTATATGGACTGACAGCACAAAGGAAACATGATCTGGTTTTAAAGTTCAAATCCAGGAGTCAGGAGACCTGGATTATGTTCCTGGCTCTGCCACAGCTTTCATGAACAACCACAAGCCACCCGTCCATCCCCTTTGTGATTGTTTAACCAGTTAAAAGCACCAGTGCAGTGTCACTGCTCAGCCTTCCCGTGAAGAAAGGGATTACATTTGATTAAATCATTCTATGAAGCGCTTTCTGTGTTTCAGAAGGAAAAAAGGAGCTCAGCCAAGATAGTCGCAGTGCTTAGAATTGCAAAGTATTACAGTTATGCTACTTACTGAGTCAAATCCTGCAGTGATTTACAACCTGTGCATTTCAATTGGCACCAATTTAACATGACTCACTGCGTATTTTAGTCCTTCATCTGGGGACTCGCATGGCATTCTGAGACTATCCAAGAACTTAATTGCAGCAGCAGAAAGGCTCCAAAATCCGCCTATTTCAGGTCTAAGCACGGCTTTTGAAGGATCTGCAAGAAAAATCTTGCAGATCGAGAGATTTCATGAACAAGTTTCTCTTTAATTTATAGTCTGGTTTGGATTGTTTGGTGGTTTTGGAGCTGCTGTCCCTGTTTCAAGTTTATTCACCACATATTTATGGGTGCTTCGAAGCTGAAAACTGATGTCCAACCCCGAGGACGTACATTTGCCGTTTGCCCCAGGGTGAAGCCTGGGCTTAGGACCGGCGTTCCCGTTCCAAAGGGATCCTCTGCGCACCTTTCCATTTCAAAGGAATGAGGTAACATTCACCTGACACCCACACCAGCCACGCTCGACGCCCCTCTGTGCTGTCAGAGCCCCCAGAAACCTTAATTGGGTGACTGCAGCAATCTGCTTGTGCATCTCCTACACACACCACAACCACCTCCCTCGGGAGGAGCCGCAGAGCCAAGTTTAATCTGCGGAGGTGAATCTCGGACCTATTCCCGCCGTTCGTCGCTCTTGTGCCTTGACGGACCCGCCCGGGAGCCTTGCCCTGTGTCGTGCCCGCCCCAGAGCGCCCACAGCGACCTCGGCCGCGGCCCCGGCACGTTCGCGGCGGGGAGGGGACGAGACGGGACTGTGCGGGAAGGGCTGCCCGGGGCACACCGCGAGGGCTTCCTCGGGCTGCGAGGGCAGCGAAACACGCGAGGAGCGAACGGGAACCCGCGACCCGCCGGGAGAGCCCGGCAGGAACCCACCGGGACGGAGCGGCCCCGCCCCGACACACCCACACTCGCCCCGCCCCTGACCACACCCAGGACACGCCCCCACAGAAAACCCGCCCCTCACAGCAGGACCACGCCCACGGCTTCACCTGACCACGCCTCCCACAAACAAACCACGCCCATTCAGAGCCAGACCACGCGCGCACACAGTCCGGCCCCGCCCCCTCATTATCAGACCCCGCCCTTTCCTCCTGCCCGGCGCGGTCCCGTTTCCCGCCTCTCCGCCGTGGCATCGGAAGTGACGTCACGCCGTATCTCGGCAACCGTCCCCGCGGTGCCGGGAGGCTCCGCCGGGGTTATCAGCGGGCCCGGCCCGGACCCCCGGCCCCCAGCTCACCGCCCCCACAGCCGCGGTGTGTGCTCTGCGGGGGCTCCCTCGGGACACCGCCATGGGTGACCAAATGCAGTTCATTGTCGAGAAGCTCAATCAGGAGCCCTTCAGGAAGAACTACAACTTAATCTCGTTTGACTCCCTGGAGTCGGTGCAGCTGCTGCAGCTGCTCAATGATGTTCTGGGCGAGATTGACCCGAAGGTAAGGGGGGTGCTCAGAGCTGCTCACACCTCCTGCAGTGGGTTTGGCACCGAAATGTGCTTTTTTCCAGGTCTGGCTCAGTGTAATCCCGTGGCGTGTTTGGTTTTTCAAAACAGCTTGTATGGATCTTCCTGGGAATAAATGTGCCTGGCGAGAATCCTTCCTGTCAATACATCTGAGTGTATAAAAATATTTGCAAAGCAGCAGATGTTCCTTGGGGCAGGGACTGGATCCCTGTCCCCAGAGACTGATCACTGGATGTTTTGCCTGTGAAATTCAGGATACAGATGTTGGTTCATACTGAGAACCTTCATGTTCTTAGGGCAAGATCAGGCTGTGCCCTGCACACACACATGTCCATACATCTGGGGCACGGATACCTGTGCCTTGGAGTGCCAGGATGCCCGAATTCCTTCTTGGATGTGCTCCGTGTGTCTGCACAGATGATTCCTGTGAGCAGGGAGAATGGTAATTCAGGATAAATTTACCTAAATACTCCTGTTGGAGAAAATCCATTAGAAGAGAATTGAAGTTTGGTGATAAAAGGGGTGTTCTGTGCAGAGTATCTCACTACTATTTGATAAATTAGTAGAGTCAATTCCTTTAGTGTTGCCAGTTAATTGATACCACTTGGACAAAGTATATAATAATTATAAGTCATTATAGTCATTAATAATATAATTATAATAACTAGCAATTTATTATAAAATAAGTAACTTTATAATTATAATATTTAGTGATATTATTATTATATAAAAAGTATTACCTATAAATCATTAATGAAATAATTTTTACAAACCGTTTAGCATGCTGTTGATATTAGAGAGGAGCTGCCAGAACAAACAGCTAAAAGAATGCTGAGTCTCCTTGGAATTCTCAAATACAAACCTCCAGGGAGTGTGTCAGACCTGTGAGTATCCTTTTACCTGAAAACACCATTAAAACGTCGTTTGCTGCTCATGTGGTAGCGACCTTTAGTTCAGGTGAGAGCTGTTGCCGTGTGCTTGTAGAGGCTGGGATGGGATCCCAGGTGCNCAACGGTCCTTTCAGTGTGGGGACTGAAATAATCTGATATAGAGGAGGATCTCAGAGCAGCACCATCCCGCTTTACCCGGCACAGATCCCTCTCCATCCTCAACACCACAGGCACAATCTCTCTCCCCTCTGCAGAAAGGCTGTGTGCCAGTGTTTACAGACACAGTGTTTCTCTAGGTTTAAGTGGTGGTGGACCCATAGGCAACACTCCCTGTGAACTCCGTCTACACGGAGCAGGTTTGGCCCCAGCGCCTCCAGCAGAAATACCATTTTCATTTGCTCTCTCTGTGTCCTACATGCTCGAAATACTCACCAGAGAAAGCTGTAATTGATACCAGGAGAGCATGACAAGGGAAAGTAGATCTCTTCTGGGAACTTGAAGGTAAATACAATTCCTAAAGGTCAGTATATGGACTGACAGCACAAAGGAAACATGATCTGGTTTTAAAGTTCAAATCCAGGAGTCAGGAGACCTGGATTATGTTCCTGGCTCTGCCACAGCTTTCATGAACAACCACAAGCCACCCGTCCATCCCCTTTGTGATTGTTTAACCAGTTAAAAGCACCAGTGCAGTGTCACTGCTCAGCCTTCCCGTGAAGAAAGGGATTACATTTGATTAAATCATTCTATGAAGCGCTTTCTGTGTTTCAGAAGGAAAAAAGGAGCTCAGCCAAGATAGTCGCAGTGCTTAGAATTGCAAAGTATTACAGTTATGCTACTTACTGAGTCAAATCCTGCAGTGATTTACAACCTGTGCATTTCAATTGGCACCAATTTAACATGACTCACTGCGTATTTTAGTCCTTCATCTGGGGACTCGCATGGCATTCTGAGACTATCCAAGAACTTAATTGCAGCAGCAGAAAGGCTCCAAAATCCGCCTATTTCAGGTCTAAGCACGGCTTTTGAAGGATCTGCAAGAAAAATCTTGCAGATCGAGAGATTTCATGAACAAGTTTCTCTTTAATTTATAGTCTGGTTTGGATTGTTTGGTGGTTTTGGAGCTGCTGTCCCTGTTTCAAGTTTATTCACCACATATTTATGGGTGCTTCGAAGCTGAAAACTGATGTCCAACCCCGAGGACGTACATTTGCCGTTTGCCCCAGGGTGAAGCCTGGGCTTAGGACCGGCGTTCCCGTTCCAAAGGGATCCTCTGCGCACCTTTCCATTTCAAAGGAATGAGGTAACATTCACCTGACACCCACACCAGCCACGCTCGACGCCCCTCTGTGCTGTCAGAGCCCCCAGAAACCTTAATTGGGTGACTGCAGCAATCTGCTTGTGCATCTCCTACACACACCACAACCACCTCCCTCGGGAGGAGCCGCAGAGCCAAGTTTAATCTGCGGAGGTGAATCTCGGCCCTATCCCCGCCGTTCGTCGCTCTTGTGCCTTGACGGACCCGCCCGGGAGCCTTGCCCTGTGTCGTGCCCGCCCCAGAGCGCCCACAGCGACCTCGGCCGCGGCCCCGGCACGTTCGCGGCGGGGAGGGGACGAGACGGGACTGTGCGGGAAGGGCTGCCCGGGGCACACCGCGAGGGCTTCCTCGGGCTGCGAGGGCAGCGAAACACGCGAGGAGCGAACGGGAACCCGCGACCCGCCGGGAGAGCCCGGCAGGAACCCACCGGGACGGAGCGGCCCCGCCCCGACACACCCACACTCGCCCCGCCCCTGACCACACCCAGGACACGCCCCCACAGAAAACCCGCCCCTCACAGCAGGACCACGCCCACGGCTTCACCTGACCACGCCTCCCACAAACAAACCACGCCCATTCAGAGCCAGACCACGCGCGCACACAGTCCGGCCCCGCCCCCTCATTATCAGACCCCGCCCTTTCCTCCTGCCCGGCGCGGTCCCGTTTCCCGCCTCTCCGCCGTGGCATCGGAAGTGACGTCACGCCGTATCTCGGCAACCGTCCCCGCGGTGCCGGGAGGCTCCGCCGGGGTTATCAGCGGGCCCGGCCCGGACCCCCGGCCCCCAGCTCACCGCCCCCACAGCCGCGGTGTGTGCTCTGCGGGGGCTCCCTCGGGACACCGCCATGGGTGACCAAATGCAGTTCATTGTCGAGAAGCTCAATCAGGAGCCCTTCAGGAAGAACTACAACTTAATCTCGTTTGACTCCCTGGAGTCGGTGCAGCTGCTGCAGCTGCTCAATGATGTTCTGGGCGAGATTGACCCGAAGGTAAGGGGGGTGCTCAGAGCTGCTCACACCTCCTGCAGTGGGTTTGGCACCGAAATGTGCTTTTTTCCAGGTCTGGCTCAGTGTAATCCCGTGGCGTGTTTGGTTTTTCAAAACAGCTTGTATGGATCTTCCTGGGAATAAATGTGCCTGGCGAGAATCCTTCCTGTCAATACATCTGAGTGTATAAAAATATTTGCAAAGCAGCAGATGTTCCTTGGGGCAGGGACTGGATCCCTGTCCCCAGAGACTGATCACTGGATGTTTTGCCTGTGAAATTCAGGATACAGATGTTGGTTCATACTGAGAACCTTCATGTTCTTAGGGCAAGATCAGGCTGTGCCCTGCACACACACATGTCCATACATCTGGGGCACGGATACCTGTGCCTTGGAGTGCCAGGATGCCCGAATTCCTTCTTGGATGTGCACAGTGTGTCTGCACAGATGATTCCTGTGAGCAGGGAGAATGGTAATTCAGGATAAATTTACCTAAATACTCCTGTTGGAGAAAATCCATTAGAAGAGAATTGAAGTTTGGTGATAAAAGGGGTGTTCTGTGCAGAGTATCTCACTACTATTTGATAAATTAGTAGAGTCAATTCCTTTAGTGTTGCCAGTTAATTGATACCACTTGGACAAAGTATATAATAATTATAAGTCATTATAGTCATTAATAATATAATTATAATAACTAGCAATTTATTATAAAATAAGTAACTTTATAATTATAATATTTAGTGATATTATTATTATATAAAAAGTATTACCTATAAATCATTAATGAAATAATTTTTACAAACCGTTTAGCATGCTGTTGATATTAGAGAGGAGCTGCCAGAACAAACAGCTAAAAGAATGCTGAGTCTCCTTGGAATTCTCAAATACAAACCTCCAGGGAGTGTGTCAGACCTGTGAGTATCCTTTTACCTGAAAACACCATTAAAACGTCGTTTGCTGCTCATGTGGTAGCGACCTTTAGTTCAGGTGAGAGCTGTTGCCGTGTGCTTGTAGAGGCTGGGATGGGATCCCAGGTGCAGTCCCAGATGTTGGGATGGAATCCCAGCTGTGGTCTCACAGGCTGGGATGGGATCCCAGGTGTGGTGCTGTTCCCACGTCCCTGTGGAGGTTGGGATGGGATCCCAGGTGTGGTCCTGCAGGTTGGGAGAGGGTGCCAGGTGCAGTCGCAGAGCTGTTGCCGTGTCCCTGGGGATGCTGGATGGGATCCCAGGTGTGGTCCCACAGCTGTTCCCACAGGTACCTGTGGATGGGATGCCAGGTGCGGTGCCACACCTGGGCAGGTGCAGTGGCGGGCGCTGCCGGCAGAGGGCACTGCCCGCCCGGCAGGGTCGGCCCGGCCCCGCAGCGCCCGAGGCGGGAGCGACTCACCTGCGCCAGGTGATCCCCAAATCCCGCGCCCCGCCCACCCTGCCGGCATTCCTCGAGGCTGCCGCAGGGCACCAGGAGTCGTCCCCCCTGGCTCTATCCTTCTAATGCATTTTGGGGGTTTTGTCTGCCTCAAGGGGATTCTAAATTGCAAACTGCCATCATAGAATCCCAGAATGGTTTGGATTGGGAGGGATCTTAAAAACCATAAAACCATCTAGTCGAACTCCCTGCCATGGGCAGGGACACCTCCCACTAGACCAGGATGCTCCAAGCTCCATCCAACCTGGGCTTGAACACTTCCAGAGATGGGACAGCCACAGCTTCTCTGGGCAACCTGTGCCAGGGCCTCACCACCCTCACAGGGAAGAATTTCTTCCCAATATCCCATCTAACCCTACTCTCTGTCAGTGGGAAACCATTCCCCTTTGCCCTGTCATTCCAGGCCCTTGTAAATAGTTTCTCTCCATCTTTCCTGTCAGCTCCTTCAGATCCTGGAAGAGACAATTAGCTCAGCCGGGAGCCTTCTCTCCTCCAGGCTGAACAATCCCAATCCTCTCAGCCTCATCATGAGCATATTCTTTTCAACAGCATTAAGAAAATCATTAGTCAAGTGGAGAAGGAACATCAAAACTTTGCCAATTCTTAGTTCCAAGCCAGCATTCCTTAGTTTGAGATTTATTGCTGTTTTCTCTGTCGTTGTCACACAGAAGTGCTTTTCGCCAGGGGTTGGTCACTGGGAGCAAACCTGTCATTCATCCTCTCTTACACTGGCTTCTGCAGAGGACCAGTGAACTCAAGAAAAGAGCTTACCTGGCACGTTTCTTAGTGAAGCTGGAAGTGCCAGCAGAGTTCCTCCAGGACGATACCGTGGCTGACATCAACAAACAGGTACCGTTTTTCATGAGCGCCAGCGCTTTACGTGAATTAAAGTGCTGGTGGGAGGAGGGATGAAAGAATCAGGGGGTTAATGTTGGCATACATGTTTGTGTTAAGGGCATGTTGGCATCAGGGGTGAGCAAAGATTCATAATAAGAAATAGATGTCTTGACCGCTTGCCTTCCAATAACCCAATTTGCATATTGATGGACAGTATGGAATTAAAAGGCTTTCAGCCCATTAAGTACTGAGTGCCAAATCACATCCAAAGCCATGTTCCATTTATTTTTTCTTTTCTTCCTATGAACTATGACATTTATGTTTTTAACTGTAAATTACCACTCCAAACAGTCCAGAAAATCTTATCACCAAAAGCTGATGCCTTCTAATTGTCAATTGATTGTATTTGGTAGTCATGATTGTCAATTGATAGTATCTGATGCCTAATATTTGTATTAGCCTTATTCCACTCTTGCTTCAACCATTTATTTTTTTGTGAATAAGTAAAAGATTTCTTTTTTTCTGTGCTGACATTCCTACTTATTATGTTCCCACTTCTTTTGTGAGCATTGAATGTTGATGTTAGATAGTCAGACTGGGTGGGTTTGAATTGTAAAACTTCAAGTGAACCAAAGTTATGGGTTAATATCTGTATTATCTGAGCTATGTATTTACTTAATTTTTTTTTAATCCAGTTTTCTGTGCCTTTTGCTTTGTAAAGCCACAGTGGATTTTAGTGTTTGTAACAGGTAACTTGATTTATTAACTGTGCACCAGCAAAGCTGAACAGTCTGACTGAAGCTTGACCAAGCCTTTTATTTTTTTGTTACCTCTAACAATATTGGATTTATAACTTGGGATAACTCAGCAGAAGTACTAAAGAGAGAAAGGAATGCAGATTGTAGTTTTTTCAATATGTCACAGTCTTAATATGTATAAATATCCACCTCCATAATTTCCATTACGTAACATGTGTTCCTTTTTGGGATTACAGTAATAGAACCATCTTATTAAACTAATACCCTGCTGATTAATTCAAAACAGAAGCTGGGGTAATAGAATGCCTTGCTGCAGTTTAACATGACAATGCAAATATTTAGATACTAATGAATTAAAGAACTTGGCCTAAATGATTTAGATACAGGCTTGCAGTGGTGTCTTTTAAGAGAAATTAGAAATACTGAGACCTTGGACACTTTATAACATGGTCAGGTTTTATGGCTGTGTAGAATCAAACTCAAATGTACTTTTGTAAATTATTTATACAAGATACTCAGCATACCTGCCACCTTCCCACTGTGTTGGGATTTACACACTGGATTGGCTGCAGTGTAAAATTTAAAAAATGAGCAAATTTCAGGCATTAATTTAGTTGTCCGGTCTTCAGTGAGTTGCTCCCAGCTGCCAGGACTCTTTCTTTCCATATAGGAACCTGGGTGTTCTTTGGTCATTTGAGTGTGTCCCATATTCCAGGTGCATGTGGGGGTACCCACAGTGAAAAGTGAGAGCCTTCCCCTTGTTATGATCCATCAAACTGTGCTCTGCCCTTGTTTGAGTCCTGCCATCGGTCTTGAAGTTTTGTGTCCATTAAGGACAAGATTTCCTAAACTCCCCTTCTGACCGAGGTAGAGGCACACAAAGGAAAGCTCTTGGACAGCAGAAGTGGTGAAAGCAGTTGCTCAGGGGACCACCTGGTATTTCATTTTTGTTCAAGGACTTCCACAGTGCATTAGTGGCATCGTGGAAACCAGCTGGGTTTTCACTCCGAACTTGTTCCTCCTCATCCAGACTGTGCATTCCTTATCACACCTTTATTTGCCATGCAATCCAGCTCTTTCTCTGTGGTTTTATCTTCTTCTCAGTAGCCATTTTATTGCTATTTTTTTTTAATTCATTCCAGCTTGTCAGTCTGTGCTTGAAACTGCAACAACCAGACCTGAGCAGAGCACTCTGGATGCTGGTTCCCCAGGGTTTTACAGAATGGAATTGCTGCTTCACTGCTCAGGGCTTTGATGCCTTTGTTTGAACTGGCCTTTGCTGTTGCCATTTTGTGTTCAACTTTCATATCAACTGCTCTTTCCAGGAAGTAAAAAAAAAAAAATGACTCCATATTCCCTTTTTAGATTTTTCCATCTCATTGAATGGCTGTTTCTGTGGAGATTTATCTTCCCTTATACCTCAGCTTGCATTTCCCTGAGTCGAATCTAAATTTATTTCCTCTCCATATTTCTAAACTCTTTCTGTCCCCTGTTATTTCTCTACCCACACAGACTTTCACACTGCCTCTCAGTTTAAGATTCCTGGTGGGCACTGTGCTGGTGTGGAAGTAGCACACTGTCTCCTTCTCCCTGAGTGCTGAGCTGCATCAGTCAATCCCTGTGAGGTACCCGGGTTATGCAACGTGCCACAGCCCCTCCTCACGTGTTACCTCAGCTGTGCTCTTGGGCCACTCTGCAGATTCAAGCCCCACGGCTTCAGTGGAGTGTGTTGTTAGGTCAGGCTCTTCCCTTTGGGGCTGATAAATGTATGGGTGTGATATACATGGATTTACAGTAAGAGAGAATGATTTGTTAATGTGGATTTGTCCCTCTCAGGTAACATCTTATCTCTCTGTTTTGAAAATACACTGTGTGTTACAAGGGAAGAGATGAAAATACTGAAGAAACTGTGAAATTCTGATTGGACCTTTAAATGCAAGATAATGCACTGTGATTTTTTTATTTCTGTTTTATAAGTTGATAAGCTTTTGCAGTGAAAAAAAATGCATTTTATTCTTTTTCTCATCGCATTTCTACATCCACGTATACTGTCACAGTGATAAAGCAATGTGTTGATCTGAAGATCCTCAGACACGGAGCTCATTCTGCACAATTTCTGTTTCGTTTTGTAGTATGAAGAACTCATGGAAGCATTTAAAAACCTGCATAAGGAGTACGAGCAGCTCAAAATATCTGGTTTATCCACTGCAGAGATAAGAAGGGTAAAAAAAAAAAATTCACAGCTTTTCTTTAGTTGTTTTTCGAAGCCCTGGTTTTGTTGGGTTTGTGAGCTGTCAGGGCCAGAGCTGGTGGGCTCTGCAGCTGCCTTTTGGAAACTGTGCTGTGTTGGCAAACAGAGCAGAAAGTCTTTGCTCGTGCTCAGAGCGGAGCTTTCTGGAGCAGATTGGGGAATGAGGCTGCCAAGACTCTGTTCAGCGTGATTTCCAAATATTAGAACTCCATTTCCTCTGAATGCAAACTCATACAAAGCCTTTTGCCTTCCTGATACAGGGTAATAATTCCAGAGGGTGTTGAATGAATTAAGAGCTTAAGTCAACAGTAACGATGAACCTGTGTGGATAAAGTATTAATCAGCAAAATAATTAAGCCTGTGTACAGCTTTCCAGGGGACATATAGACAAGCCAAGCAAATGTTGATATGTACATTTGGAGAATTATTTCCCTTTCTCTCATAACTATCAATCTGTGGAGTCCTGCTGTTGCAAAATAGGATTAAAGGAAAATAATAATCAGATCCATATTTCAGCACTAGAAAGTGTTGGGTTTTTTTGACACAGTTTTAATACAAAAAGCGGCAGCAGACATGCCTCATATGCAGCTTCTTGCAAAATGGTCTGCCAGGAAGTGGGTAATGATGGTGACATTAAGAACATATGTCAGACTGCCTCAGATGTTGAATTCGTGCTGATTTTTCCTTGGTGGTGTGTGTTTGTTTGTTTTTATTTTAGAGAAATCCACCTGCTCTTATTTTAAATGTTCACACTAATACTCAGGGATGCAGATGAGGAGTGATAGCATAAGAGGGAGTGGGAACTGTGGGGGAAGTAAGAGGGATTGGAATCCTGGGTGTTCTGATCGTAGATCAATAAAATTATAACCACCTCCGTGTATTCAGAGAAGAATTCTGATTTTCATATTAATTAGAGGAGAATTTAGTCCAATCATGGTAAATAAATTAATAGTTATTTTTGTATTTTTTTTCTGCTTTTTAGGACATCAGTGCGATGGAAGAGGAGAAAGATCAACTGGTCAAAAGAGTAGAGCGTCTCAAGAAGAGGGTAACAGGAGAAGTAACACTGTTCCATTTCAGTGTCATAATCCTTGGCTTGCAACTCTGATTTTGGAATGCAAACAGGGATTAAGATAAACATACTGTATGTCTAGGAAGGAATCGAGTAACTAATTGACCTACAGGGAATCTCCCAGGCCTCAGTCCAGGGCTTTTAAGAATCTCGAGTCCAGTACTTTGCTGTCATTTCTGAGTAGTAACGTGCATGGAAAGGAAGTGCTAAGTGGGCTTGTGAGACATATGATCCCTTTAATGTATTTCTCAACTATCTGACAGCAACATGCACCATTTATCCACTTGCTGTAGGTGGAGACAGTACAAAATCATCAACGGATGCTTGAAATAGCAAGACAGCTCCGCTTGGAAAAGGAGAGAGAAGAATCTCTGGCTCAACAGAAACAAGAACAAAAAAGTCAGGTACTGACACAAAAACATACCCATTAACATAAAGAGCTGCTGACGTTTGTTTGGGAATCAGGCCTTTTAAAAAGACAGCAGGACCAACAGTAGAAGAGTTTCTCCTGACCCCAGAAAATAAAATCCCATTTAGAAGATCTATGTAGGTTTTAAGGGAAGAGGCTTGACCCTGCAAGTTTTGAACAGCACAGTGAAGGTACTTGGCTGGCTCAGCTGCCACTGACATCATCCTTGAGTGTTCCCAGGAAACGTTCCATGACTTACTGCCGGAGCACCCGAAGGGAACTCGTCATATTTATGGGAGTGAGCAAATGTTTCCTTGGTTTGATTTCTATCTCTGTGCATCTGCACCAAGACTTCAGGGGCTGAGCAGCACAGCAAGTACCTCAGCTTCTCCCTGGGTGGGGGGAATATGTATTCAGGAGCAACCCTGGGATTTTGGTCCCTGAATTTGACAAAAGTAGTGTTCTGAGAAGCACTGGAAGATGTCAACACCTGTGAATATATGGGTGTGTTTTATTCCTGACCTGTGCTGTCAGAACAAGGTACTTCCATAAAATCCAGTGTCACTTTGTTGCGCCATCTCACCAAATTCTGTAGCCTGAACTGCAACACTGTATTAAAAGGGGGAAAACACCAGATTTCCTGTGTTGCAAGTCTGTGTCTGGATGTGGAATCAATGGGATTTGGTAGCTCTCAAGCTGTTGGGCCTTTGCTTGAACCTGAACGAGATCACGAGTAAAGTGAATGTGGCATCCGGCTAATTCCAGTTCTTAGTCCACATCTCCAATCATAAAAATGCAAATCAGCTGGGGGTTGTTTGGCAAGAAACTTTCCATCTGCTCTTGGGATGGACAGTGGATTGCTGTGACAGCTCAGCTGCATTGCAGGGACTGTAGGATAAGGACAGTTATCTGCTTCAATCCTGATTCTTGCTGCCCTTTTGTGTTGTTGTAATGCTCAAGCCACTTAAAATTTTGGTTGAAAATTGTTGAATGAAGTTCTGCCATAAAGCATCACAGGGGAGAACAAGAATCCTCTCTTCCATTAACATCGGGGAATATCAAATAAACCCAGGCCGAGCGTTGAAAATCTGGTCTGGCACATTCCCTTGTGAAACAGATACTCACCAGATGCTTAGAGCTGCCATTTTTATTGTTTGGGGTTCTTTTGCTCTTTTGGTTTAGTTGTTTGAATATGGATTTCCAAGGAATGAGCTTTTGTGTGTCCAATTCTCTCTCCAAAGCTGTTCCACGCAGAGCAGAGGCTGCAGAGAGCCCAACTGCAGCTGAAGGAGATGCAGGATGCTGTAGCTGATTCAAAACCTGAAAGTAAGTAGTGACTGGCCCCTTTCAGTTTGTCCTTCACATTTGGTTATTAATAACACATCACAGGAATGAGAGAGGTTTTATGTGCTGTTCATGCAGGTGTTGGGTTGGATCTATTGGGAAATACTTATTGTATGGAAGGTCACCTGTCCCTTCCACAGGGCTTTTCCAGTTGAATTCTTGGTTACTGTGGTGAAAAACATGCCATAGAAAGATGTGTAAATTAGTTCTGAAATGATAGAATCTGGCTATTTCTCAATTTAAATTTAGTAAACCAAGTCACTGTCCTATTCTTTCAAGAACATTGGCTGCTTCAGTTGCATCACTGAACGGCTTTGGCAGCTCCTCTGAGTTAAAGAAGTTTTTTTCAGTCACCACCTCGTTGTGTTGTTATTACTTTGTAATTTTACTTTCATTATTTTACGATGCTCATCAGCCACTGAACCACAAGTGGAACTAAGGGAGTATCTGAACCATCTTCTTCACTCACAGGGCCCTGCACTGGATTTTATAACTGCTCCTCTTTTGCAGTAGCTATCAGAGAGTTTATACAGCAAAGCTGTATCAACAGTTCTGTTTTAATTCCTGGGTCTTTTTAAAGGCCAATGGAAACTTGATGGGTTCAGTTCACAGAAGCAAAGGTAACATAATAAAAAGCCAGTAAATATGTCATCACTGAGATGAAAATAAAGTTAACATATTTAATTTCCTTATCTTGAGTCCTACTTGCAGGGGAAAACAAAAAGTATTTAGATGTTCCCAAGCAAAGCTTGGAGTCATTACTTAAGAAAACTTGTGTTGAAATTCTGCCCAGACAAAGACTTGAGGACTCAGCTCTGTAATTGCTCTTCCCCACTGGAGTTACAAAGGCACTGCCTGTAGCAGCAATTACAGAAAGCCAGCTGGTTTTTTAATAATTGAAATTAGGTGGCCACAGTGCACTGCATAGGTTCCATTTATTTTAAAAGCTTTGTTGAGTTACAGTTAGCACAGTGTGTTTTAGTTTGAAAATTCCCTTTGGCTGCAGTTTGGTACCTCAGCTGCCTCCTCATCTCGGTGTAGTTTGTCTGCTGGCAGTCCAACAGCTGGAGTTTCACTGGAAGTCAGATCCTTTCCTTTAAAAGAAATTTCTTCCATTTTTAATACCTCAGTATTTTAATTCTTCAGTTTGTACTTCCTAGGCAGGATAAAACGATAGAAGTTGTTCATGAGTAGAAGCTTTATTGTTTGTCTTGTGGATTTGATTACTTCATAATTAATTTAGGATGAAGTGCTTTAAAGAAATGTGAAGGAACCCTTTAAGGAATGCAACTCCCCTGTATTCCTGAGTATCAGGATATTAGCATATCATTAGCATCAGCCTGCTCGAATGTGCCAGGAAAATACAGCTTGTGGTGAGGAGGTTCTTAACTCCTAGAAACATAATATTTAGAAGACTTTGTATTGTATCGTTGATTGTTATGAGCTGTTCTGGAGACTAAAATTGATGATGGTGTCACGGGACTTTCCCCGTTTAGTAACTTCCATACTACTCAGGATGGTGTTCAATTAGAAAGGGATTTGCTGCTGGTATCCCTAAATAACATGAATTTGCAGATCCTGAAGGGTTCTCTTCTGTTGTTGTCCTGGATATGAGTTATATTTTTAATAACCATAACCCAGCTCGTGCTTTCTCTCCAAGATTGCCACCTTTTTGCTTTGATTATCTCAGCTGGCACGAACACAAATTGTTAATGTGAAGAAATGAACTGAATGACTGAAGTTCTTCATCTCTGTCCACTTTACAGGACATTATTGGTCACTTTATTGTAAAAAATGTGAAAAGAGTGAATGAATAGCTTTAAAATATTGATTAAGAATGTGTTAAAATGATTGTTTATAAACACTGAAGTGTGTAATGTATAAAATTCATGAAGTTCATGTGTAGTAATAGATTTAGGACACTGAGAATTTTACAGACACCAGTCAAGGAGGAATTGCTTTGTACAGATGTCTATTTTCTTTCATTCTTGATGAAAAATAGAAAGTTAGCAAGCTACTATTTAAATATTCCATTTGATAGAAAACAGTAACATTTTTCTTTTGCACAGAACCACCTTTCCCTAAAATTCCAAGGTTAAATGATCTCCTCCAAAACTGCAGACCACACTGGAATTAAAGTTCCAGAAGCATTTGGTAAAAGAGACGGGCTCAGGTGGAACTTTATTTCCATCTTTCAATGATTTCATTTCTTATAAAGTCACTGTCAGTCGATGCAAGGTTGGGGGTAAAGCAGTTTTAGGATAATTTGGTATCTCTGATGAGAATAAGATTGGTAAGATTGGGAGTGTTTTTAAGGTCATTGACTCTTGCACCTCATTTTGAGGCACAAACAAGGGCAGCAAAAATTCAACATGACCTCTGTTAAAAGGATTCCAAGGAGTTCAGTGGAAGGCTTAGAAAGAAGTGGAATCATCACCCAGTGGGTGTTTGGCTCTTTTTTGTTTAGCATTTTCACCAAATTCCTACAAGAAAGTAGCAAATGATCCCCGGGAAATAAAAATAGGGAAGTGGCTGAATAATGAAGAGACTGTTGATTTGAAGTGACTGGAATGACTTAGCAGGCCAAGCCCATGTCAACAGGTTCTATTTTAAGGAATAGCCAAATTCCACAGTATTCCTCCAGGAATAATGTACATGCAATGTACTTATGGAATGTGAGGCTCTTTCCTAGGAAGTGGCTCTGCAAAGAACTTGTGAGTCAGGTGCAAAAATGGTGGAACAGGAGCTCCCAGTGTCATAAACGAGGTGATGTCCATGCATTTATTTCTGGGACAAAATGCAAGAGCAGAGTCACACTGGCCTTGGTTTGGGCTCTGAGGTGTCCATCGCTGCAGCCTGTGACAACTCAACACTCAAGAAGAACTCTGAAAGGTCAGAGAGGTTTCAAAGAGCTCTAATAATTATTATAAACATGGAAAGCATAATTTACAGTGGCAAATTCGGGAAGCTTTTCAGATTTTCAAGGATATATTGAAGGGATGATTGATCTGTCAGTGTTTGCATGTCCCAGGCCTCTGTTTAATATCCCTGTTTAAAATCCCTGTTTAATAGAGGGAAACTGGAAGTTTGTAGCATTGGAAGATGTGGAGGGAATCATTTCAGTCCCTGCAGAAAGGGATTTGATGTCAGAAGTCTGTTCCAGACGTGCCTTTGTCGTGGCCTTCCGATGTGATATTGGACAAAGTATTGGGAGAGAATCTGTAAAATGAGGGCCCCTCTCTCTTTTTTTCCCCCCTTTTAAAAACTGAATTCCTGTTGCAAATGGTTCTGGTCCAGGATGGGCACTTGGCATCCCTATAGTGGGAAGAGAAGTTGGGAATCTGAGCATGAGGTGAACCGAGTTTTAGGTCCACCAGCAGAATTATGCAGAGGAAGTCGCCTCTCCTCTACATGACTGAGCAAGCAGGAATAAACTCTTTTCTCCCATCCCTCTCTTTTTAATAATAATAATAATAATGAAGAAAAAAATTGAATGGAAAACATGAGGAGTTGCTGTGAATAGCTCTGCACATGTAAATACGTGGTTGGCAGAACCTTGTTGAAATAACCTTAGGGCACAGAGCCAGATTTCTGTGCCGCTTACGTGTGTTCATTTTGTAACCGTAAGTCGATGTTGAAACATTAAAAACAGAATTTATATGTGTAATGGAAAGATTTGAAGTATGCTGGTTTCCCCCCCCCCCTTCAGCCTGGGAATTTGCAAAAGAATATTTTTCCCTGTAAAAAACAAACACAAAACCCCGAACCAAGAGCTGCTCCATGTTTGGGTTTTTAAGGCTCTGTTCAGCAGCAAAAGCAGCTCTTAGGTAGTTACTTCTCCATGTGTTGAATTGAAGAGGAGGGGAAATATATCCAATGGATTTTGGGAAGAAACATTAGTCATGAGGGATGTTGACATCACGTCTTTCCCCATCACGATGTCAGGTTTTAACTCGCTTTGTTGCTCGTTGCACTGTCAGGAATAAGCACGAGAACCAGTCGGGGTGTGACAGGAGTTGGGAGCAACTCTGAGGTTATTTGGGAAATAAATCAGTTAGTGATCAAGGTTATAGCCCATGAAGTCAGAAGGTCCCTACTCTTGTGGTTCTTTGCTAAGTTTATTGTCATATCTCCAACAAATCCTTTGGGCTGTACATTTTGATCAGAGAACTGGAGCCGCGCAAGAAATAAAGTATAGGTTATATATGCAGGTTTATTTTTTTTTTTGCTGCTAAGAAAACCAAGAAGTTCGTTTGATTTAATTAAAATATTAACATTTCAGATCCGAATAATCAGTATCACATTGATTTCCACACCAAAGACCTTGGTTATAAATATCGGGTTGGGAGTTGTGTTCCAGTGAGTTCTGAGGTGATAATTCAGCTCCCAGGGGATGTGGGAAGCAGCTTGGCTGCATTTGCAGAGGTGGGAGATTTCTAGTGAGACACTGAAATGTGGTCCCTCCTGGCCAGCTCTGGGGTGGGCTGAGGAAGGTTGGAATGGAGTTCTTGTGAAAGAAAGAACTGGGAAATCTCTCCCAGTAAGTCCTGGTGTGTTTCTCAGGTGCAGCTGCAGTGCCAAGGACACGATTGCTGTTCCATGCCCAGAGTAACTTGGTTTTCCCGCTCTGGAACCAGTTTTGGGGCTGTTTTGCATGAGATAAATGGCCTCTCCACGAAGGGGAGAGAAGGTCCTGCTGTAGTGTTGCTTTCCATAAACCCAGAAACCAACAAACTAAACTGCTGGAAAAGAGGAATTCCCACTCATTTTTAGATTGTGTTGATTTGCCTTTGTTGGCAGCGCTGCTTTCCCCAGGGTCTGTCTTCTTTCTTCCAGTTCTTGAGGTTTTCTCAAGAGCTAATGGCTTATTTCCCCTCTGGCAGCTTTCCTGGCAGCCTGGGCTGGGAGCAGAGGGTGAGGAGGATCTCTGGGGGCAGAGTGTGAGAGGTAAAGAGCAGCAGAAGAAAGGGGGCCCCTTTTCCTGGGCTGTTTCACTTCATTCTGACCTTGTTTTATCAGTCAGACTCTTCAGCCTGAGAACCAAAATCTGCTTTCATCTACATCCTTCCCCATCTCTGTTTCAGCAACATCAGCTGGACTTTTGTATCTCTGTGCTCTTCTCTGCTTGTGCAGTAAATGAAAGAGAAGAAAATTGTGAACTTCTTGTTTTTCCTGGCATCTCGTTGCAGTTCCATCTTCTCCTAAATATGGAGAGAACAAAAACCCCCCAACTCCAGCAAGTTGTCGTATAAAGCAAAAAGAGCCAAGAGTACCTACCTTTTAGTCATCTAGATCATGAAAAATACTCCGAAATACCCGTTCCCACTCTCATCTGACATGTAACTTCCAACTCCTGTAATCCTTGGTACAGTTGTCTCAGAGGAGTAATTGCACTAAACTGCCTGTTGTCAGTGGAGACTCTGCAATGTAATTTAAATAGATGTTTCCTTTTATTCTGTTGCATTTTTCTGCCTGTGAATTGTTCTTATCTGTGTGTGCTTGGGTTTATTTATAAATTAACTGTTAAGAAGACTCTGTAGCAAGAGCCAAGTCTTACCTGGTAAGGTGTAGGGGCATCAGGCTTGAGTAGAGCAAAGCTTATAAATGGAGGTGCTTTTCTCAACAGAAGTTTTGCCATTATTCAGGAATTCCTTCTTGCTTTTTATATTTAATTGTTATTTTCTGCATTCTCAGTCTATAAGCTTCCTGAGATTAAACATTTGTTCTTCTCAGGAAAAATAGTGGCTATTTACAGGGAGGCAATTTATGAGTGTCCCAGCAATGTAAAAGACCCTTAAAGTAGGCATACATTAAACTCTGCCCATTTTAAGGCCTTTTTACATGCCAGATGGAAAAAAAGCTTTATTTTGAAGGTGAAGCTCCAAAGCTCCAAGGATATAACAAATCTATACATGTGCTGGGCCAAATTCAGATTTTTTGTACAGGTTTAATTGAATTTTTAATTTTAGTTAAAAAGGTTTAATGGCTGTTTATATCAGTGCTGTGTGGTAAATTTTGCATCTGATTCAGCTGGAATTTCAGGTTAGAAGGGATTTACTGGCTTATTGATGAAAAGAATCTGTCATATGTAGTTGTATGTTAGAGGTGCACAGTAACACCTATTGAGTTGTTTAACATCCAGATTAAAAATTTAAATCAAGTAACTCCCTTTCTTTGAGCACTGAAGACTCAGATGTTATGCTGTTGTTATTGTAATCAGCTGCTAAAAGCTCCAGCGTGTTGGGGAAATCAAACTTAATTACCTGCTACATTGCTTTTATAGTCACACACTGATTTCATTTGTTTTTAAGGTTTAATGAAGAAACTGGAAGAGGAGATAAATTTCAGTTCCTACCTGGTTACTGAAAAAATGCCCAGAGAGCTTGAGAGTAAAAAGGCCTCGGTGTATCTCCTGCAGAAGGTTGTTGCAGAGCCAGCCATGACTCAATCTGATCTCACTGCCCTGCAGAGTGAGGTGAGGGCACCAAGGTCGCACTGAATTGGTGTTCTGGAGCATCGGCTGAGTTTCTGGTACACTCTGGTGTTCTTATCCCTGCTCTATACCCTGGAGAAACTGTTTCATTCCCAGAGGAACCTCCCTTCAGCTGTAAAACCAGAGGATAATGTCTTAATCACTAAATGCAAACTCTCAGATAAGTTGTTTGTTTGTTTGTTTAAATGCCCACAAAACAGACACAAGCAAAGAAAACCAACCCCAAACCAAACCCCAAACCCAATCATATCCTTAGGTGCTGTTTAGGAAATTGTGTTGGCAGTCTGGAATGGTATGAGCAGAGCTGGTAATTCAGCACTAAAGGGTTGGTTTTATTCAGATTTCACTTTGTTTTTAACTCTCACAGACGTCAGGGGGGTTCTTTATGGCAGCACATACAGAGAGTTTATGGAGGGGACAACATTCCCCGAGTGATGATATCTTCACAATACGATGCCTTAATCCATGTGCAATGGCTCAGAATTCCTTAGTGTTTGGAATAGACCTGCACTGTTTGGTTTAGTTGAGAAGACCAAAGGAAATTTGGGCATCAAATACTCGACTTACCTTTCTAGATTTTTGCAGAAGTTAAAAGCAAACGGTGTTAGAGTGAGCAAAAATCCCTATTTGTAGCATATGTGCAAAATGTGCAGAGGGATTTGTTGCCACACAAGTACATTTATATATTTCACTCAACAAAGTTTTCGTATTTGCATAATCCTAAATGAAAGATTTAATGTTATGTTCTAGAAGAATTTAGAGGAATGCTAATTATTAGTATTTCTGTTGATGATGATGAGGATTACAATGGAGTTAGCAAAGGAGGAAAAGTGGTCCTACAATCCTAAATGTCGTCTTCTCCTACTTGTTGGTGTTTAATACTCCAGGATGTCCAACTCAGGTTTTGCTGTGAAATGGAGATGATGAGGAAGCAGAGTATCCCTGGCTGGGGATGGCAGCATTAATCACTGGGAGATCAGGGCTGAAATAATAAACCAGCTCTGTGATTCAGCCTCTGCTTTCCCAGATTATTCCCTCTAATCAAAACAATATTTGTGGCTGCAGTTATGTCTTTCAGACATTCCTGAAACCCTGTTTTGCACGTTTCTTTTCCGAGTGTATTGTTGAGGTTTTGGCAATGTTTTAAAAGGCCCTGGGGTTTTTTTTCTCTTTCTCCCTGAGGTAACCTTTGATTTGTTATATTTTGGAAGTATCTTCTTCTTGAAAGATAATAAAACCATGTCATACACTTGGCTGTTATTGCAGCGTGGCCTTAGACAGCTTCTTTTTTAAGTCAGCTTTTTATTATATAAATGCCTTAAAAAGGAGCTGAACTGCACTAAGCATGTTACCATCATGCATTTTAGAATATAAAACCCAGGAATTTATTCACACAAGGGAATTCTTATGCCATTTTCAAATTCAGGCCTGTTCTACCGCTAATAGAATAGAATCCACAGGAGAGTTTTTTTACAGGTGTTGGAGTATTTTTAGTCCTATTGAGCACTTTCTCTGCAATACTTGGTTTTCCAGGCACATGGATATTGCTCCCAGATTGCCAGGGCGATGCCCAGCACTGTCCCTGGGTTAGGGTTCGACTCCAGGGGATTTCAGCACATATTTACACTTCTGCCTTATCAGCTCCCATCTAGAGAGCAGAGAATTAAAGGAAGGTTGCCGGGGCTGTGGTTTCCATGGCTGGGGAGAGTCCCAGTGTACTGGGAAAGCTGGAATCTGCAGACTGGTGTGGCTGTGAGCTCCAGATGCAGCAGCTCTGAAGCTTTGGCTGGAATGAAGCTCAACAGTTTCGGGATTAGGGACAACCAAGTGCATCTTGTGGCAGGAGGAAAAAAAGGTGCCGCTCAGCTGGAATATGATGGTCTGTGATTTCTCGAAGTATTGATGAAATTTTCACTATTTACTTCCCTTTAAACTTACAGTTAAACTGCTGGATGAAAAGGAATTTTAGTTAATATTGATAGAATGGCACTTTTCACTCAGTATGTGGCAATATCAGTCTTTTTCCTGTACCAGTTCAGTGCATTTTCTCTCCACATGCACCAGTTTACTTCATTTTCAGGGCCAACGTCGTGTTTCTGCCTTATCATAAAGGCACAGAACTGGAAATCCAAAAACAGCCTCTTCCTGGCCAATACTTAATGACTCATGGAGCTTTTTGGGTCTGTTCCTCTGTTTTATAAAAGGAACTCGCTGGATGGTAAATCTGGGTTGCAAAGCATTTAATTCTTGGAGAAGAAAAAGAAATCAAGCTCATTTTCCTTAGTTTTCTGCTCTGTCTTGCAGATAAATGAAGTCAATGCACAAATGAATCAGCTTATTGAGAAAAGAATGATGAAATATGAGCCAACTGATAGTAAATTTTCCATGTATCGCCAGCAGGTAAGAAGGGAACAAAATCATGTTTTAAGCAGAAGCAGGAGAGAAAATCAGTCACTGATTGTTTTACATGCTGATTTTTTTTTTTCTCTTTAATTTATTTAGCATAAATCAGAAATGCATAATAACAGGGGACAACAAGAAAAATAAGGAGCTTTTGAAGTATGTTGAGGGCTGAGTCAAGCAGTTGCTTTCAGTGGTGTCAGTGAGCGTGTGTTGACTGCTGTCCTTGCAGCACAGCAGTTCTGGAAGGATCATTTTGGAGGAGCTATTTTGGTAAAGCTCCAGCTGTGGATGGATTCTCAAAAGGCAGCACGAGGGCTGCCTGCTGCAGCTCCATCCCCTCCTCGTGTCTGACGACACGCCATTTTCCCTGTCACGTATATTAAGAAGGAATTCTTTGATTTTATTTTTTTTCTAATTTTATTTTTTTTATCCTGAGGCTATAAAATAATCTTGCTACAAACTAGGCTGTCTGGTCTAGTCTTAGTAAATTCACGAGTTATAAAAAGGATTTACGAACCAGGAGGTTTTCAGAGCTCACACAGAAACCTGAGTGGTTCCTTTCCCAGGCAACCTGCACCACTGCTGATTTTATGGGAGATTTTCATGATGCTGCTGGTGGGGAAGGCTTAAAAAATAAAAAGGCTCAAGCAAAACGTATCAGTGGGAGGGGAAAATTGGGGTTAAAATGTGTAATGCAGTCCAGTCACAAATTCAGTGTGAAACACACCATTTTGATTTGTAAGAGATGCTCTTCCCGAAAGGAAATCCTGCTCCGGAATGTGCTGGTTCCAAAGGCCAGCTGGGCTGTGGTGGAGAGGAGGATCCACCCCTGGAGTTGAGGTTGCTCAGAGTTGGGGTCTTTGCTTTTTTTCTACCAGGGTCTGGTTCTGTTCCACAGAATAATCATCTCTGCTGTTCCAGTTTGTCACTGCAGATCCCTGGTGAGCTCCAGGGCTGAGCTCCCACCCCAGCACAATTCTGGCAGAGGTATTTTTAGGAATGGAGCTGGTCCTTTCAGCTGAGTGTGAGAAAACTGGTGTGTTTTGGCTTTTTTTTTTTTTGAGTTTTCCCTTCCACTTGAAGAAACCAGCCATGCCTCCAACTTCATGCACGTGCATTTAAATTAACCTGTTGTTTTATTTTAAGATATGTTTCAACAGGATACTTTGGCAAGATAAAAATCCCTCTTTTTTTTTTTTTTTATCCCTGAACTAATATATGTTCCCAAATCTGTCAGCTTCTGCTCAAAACTCAGGTATTATTAAATATGCAGTCTTGTTTAAAATATTTTTCAAGTGCTTTATGTTCTAGACTCAAAAAGAAAAGTATAATCTGTAATCTACACTATTTCTGTGCCTTATTGCTTTATTCATCATCTTCCAACTATTTGCCAAGATTTAGTGGCTCAGTTCTGCTTTAGTGTAACATATTTCTGTAGGTTGGAGTAGGTTGGAGTTATAAAAATCTGTATTATGACATTTGTGAAATCTTGGATAGCTCTCCAGTTAAGCCATGTTGGTGTATCTTACATATGCACAGAGAGGGACTAAGCAGGAGAAATGGAGCAGCTAAAATGCCTCCCTTTTTTCCTCAATGAAGCTGAAAAAACGAGGGGAAGAAATGTAAATGTAAAATGTAAAATATATCCACTCGAATCTGGGCAAAAATGGTGTGCTGGGAATCTCATCCACACTGGAGAAAGTTGGGATCCTGCTGCCAGCTTCAACGAGGTTGTGGTTTAACCCGCTGTATATAATGTATATATTTGATATATACATCTATTTATGTGTTTCCTTCGCAGTGAGACAGGCTCACGTTTCCTGATGAAAATCAGTTCCTGGCAGTTCAAATGTGGTTTCAGTGGGGCAGGGCCTGAAACCTGATGGGTTCCATTTTGCTACTGATCAAACGAGGCAATTTTGACTTTCCTGGTCCTGCAGGCATCTATAATTTCCCGGAAAAAGGAAGCCAAGGCAGAAGAACTCCAGGCTGCCAAGGAGGAGATGTCCAGGCTGGAGAGGCAGGTGCAGCAGAGGAGCAGTCAGGCCCACGAGCTGGAAGGCTCTGAAATCCTGACAGAGGATGAGGTACGGGATGAAACAGTGGAGAGAGGGAAGAGGGGATTTTTAAAAAGATGGATCATTTTTCTTAACTCACAGTTTCCTTTTAACTTTGCACTGCAAATACAGTTGCTCCTGTAACCCATTTTTAGGGTACGTTGTCAAACCACACCGTTGCCACAGATCGGCCTCTGTTTTTTTAATGCACGTTTTTGGCGTCAAATTACAAAATTAACGTATTTGAAGACTTTTTTTTTTTAATGTGCAGATACAGTGTTGTCCAGTGCTTCCAAATGCTTTCCAATCTTTATACTGCTGAACTTGTAGCTATTTTCCAATTATTAATTACAGTTATTCACGTTGTACCTAATCCATTGCAAGGTCTATGAGGACTCAATGTTGGGCTGTCCTGACATTCCAGACTCTGGATCAAAATATCATCACAGTGGTACAATGGGAAATAACTAACTACAAAAGTCAATATAATTATAAATCATATATAAAGTGTCTATGGTTATAAAGCATAATACCAGTAATTATCAGTTAGTCCTGTGGTATTTGCTCCACAAAAGTTTTTGCTTAAAAACCAGATTTCCCAGACCCTCTTTTCTTCAGCTTTTTCTGCTTCAGAAGTTTGCACAGAATGAAGGAGCTGCAGCTTGGTAGTGGTTTGTCACCAAAATAAATTGACTTCTCTCCAGCTAATAATTTTCCCCAGTTTGGGAGAAGCTGCTAAGGGCACTCACAGGCAGAGTCACTAAACTGAGGAGTATTTTAGCTGCTTCATTCTCTGACTTAATACATCTTTTCATTCTCTCACATGTTGTCTTTGTTTGCCCTGCCATCATTTATCCAGAGGAACACTTCATTTGTACTGCCATCATTTATCCAGAAGAACACACTCTCTGCTTGCTTTTTCTTTGTTTTTGTGCTTTTTTTACTTACTACTCAATACAGGGAACGCCCTTTGTAGAAGGAACTCCCTTCCTAATCCCAGAGGACATTGCTGCTCCACAAAACCAGTTTTGTTTTAAAGGAGTCTTGAAGAGTAAAGTGAGTGTGGATGAAAACTACAGGTGGAAGCAATGGCACAGGGGCTTGGAAAAATTAAGATGTTGATTTTCCCATCACATATTGTATCACATTCCTTGGGCAGCAATTGTAAGAAACCCACTGGATTAGATTTCTCTCCACTTCAAGGGTTTCAGCCCCAGTGGGCACATTGCTGGAGTCTTTGACAACTTTTTAAGCAAAAATAAAAGCAGAAATCTGACAATCTGTGTTTCATGACATGTGATGGAAAGAAGTGTTTAATTGATCAAAAAGAATGCATTACCCAGACAGCAGCATATGTTTTACATTATCTGCACATGCACTGTAAGGTAAGAAATAATTCCTGTTGTGTCTATTCTTGAGGAAACTGATCCGTAGAAATTCAGGGACAACAGGGTAGGAGGGAAGCCGCTGAAGGAGGAACCTTGTAAAATGCTTAATAATGAAAAATTCAAGTTAATTGTCCGACGCAAGGAAGAGGCTCAAGATAGGAAAAGGACAAGACCTGTTTTGGACATGACCTCTGTTTATTTTGTTCAAATATGTTCTGCTTTTGATTTTTAAAATATTTTCAGTTTTAAAATATCTTCCTTTTGCGGAGTGAAGGATAAATGACTGAGCAATTTAGAGAAAACCATCAGCTTAAAATCAGGAGTGTTTGTCTTTCCATTACAAGCACCTCCTGGTTTGTAAAATACTTTCTTCAAGGAAATATATATTGGCAAAGAAGCCAATATATACATCCATGTCCTGTTCTCTTTTATTGCTTCCTTGGATGTAGAGCACTGGTACTCACAGGCAGCAGTGTAAAGCAGTAAAAAGAGTGTTTCCTATGGCTAAAAACTAGGAAAGGATTTGAATTCTTGATGCTTTTTGATGGCTGCTTTTTCAAAGGCCGCAGTTTCCTCATCTGCACAGTGATATTTAATTCCTTTGGAAATGTTTGCTGCCAAAACCAGGCCCAGGACCTTGTACTATAGGTTTGGCATCTCCTCCAAGTACCTTGCAAATGCACATCACAGAATCAGTCCTCCCTCAGAGGGGAGGTGTGGGAAGCCAGGACTGATGGATGGGATGGGAAGAGGTGATGGAGCAAAAGGGATGTGAGCAGGTTCTCCCTCATCAGTGCCAGCCTTGGTTCCTCACTCACAACCTCTTGCTGTAGATTAGCTTCTGATATGTTTGGCTTTAGGATTTGTATGTTCTGGTTCAGTGCTGTTTCTCCAGCTTTGAGCCAATACCAAAGGAAATGCAGGACAACCAGGAGCTTCCCTACGCTTTCCTGTTGCAGCCACACCCGTTTTACATTCAGTTCCTCCATTTTTAAAGGGGAGAAAGAGGCTTTTTAACAGATAGCTTTGCTGTCTTAAGTTTAAATTGATTTTTTAATGGATTTTTTAATCCCATCTAAATGCTACAGGGAAACCAAGACATTATATTTCTTCAGTTCCCAGTACTTCTAATCTCTTTGTCTCACCTTGCTCTCTCTTACATCATGGCACTCCCAAGACTCCAATGGAAGCACCAGCACCTTTGCTCCCAAACCAGCATTTGGATCTCCAGTGGAGGTCTTCTTAGCCCTTCATTCACCAAAAGGTCAATCCCGGCTTAGCTTTTTTAGGTGCCAGCATTTTGCTTTCTTCCATAGTCATAAAAAGGAACGTTACAGCATTCCGCGGGGTCCCAGAGGTTGTACACCTGGATAGAACTCAGAAGAAACAGCAGGGAATAAGCAATTCATTTACATCAAACACCAAAAAAAAAAGGGGGGGGGAATAAATTGTCTGCTTTGGGGATTATGAAATCTTTTTAAGCACTTCAAGGCAAGTGCACTGATCAGGGGCACCGTTGGCGGCTCCTTGCTGCAGCTGTCAGATCCTGAAAATTGGGGAATCACATGTTGACACTTAGAAGGCTGGATGGTTCGATTGCAAGTGATCCTGGGTAAAGTTGGGATATTTTTAGCTCTTTACACAACCCATTGTACTTTTGAGAGTTCAGCACAGGACCCCAAGAACCTCGAGCTGCCCAAGGTATGGGGGTGGAGCAGTCTCAGAGCTGCGCTGAGCCGCAGGACCTGAAATGAATCTGGGCTTGAGAATGTGGCAGTGAAGGTCCTCTCACTTTGTAACAGGTGTGTGAGGTTGGAATGTTCATTTACAGGAGGAGTTGAATTGTTTTTCCATACAAATGCTTGGCCATGCCAACCTGCTCCTTGGAAAACACAGGGGAAAAGTGTTTCAATTTGCAGACAGAGAAAACAGCCTCAGACCACAGATCTTGTCTCAAAAACTGTCCATTCACCTGAATCCACCAGGAACAGTTCTCTCACTCCAGACTGGGTGGGTGGATTTTGAAGAGAGTAACTGCAAAGGAGCTCATGACTCAAATGTTCACAGAATTAGAGAATCCCAGAATGGTTTGGGTTGGAAGGGACCTTAAAGTTCATCCAGTCCCACCCCCTGCCATGGGCAAGGACCCCTTCCACTAGCCCAGGTTGCTCCAAGCCCTGTCCAGCCTGGCTTTGGACACTTCCAGGGCGGGGGCAGCCACAGCTTCTCTGGGCAACCTGTGCCAGGGCCTCCCCACCAATTTCTTCCCAATATCTCGTCTAATCCCTCTCTGTCAGTGTGAAGCCATTCCCCCTTGTCCTGTCACTCCAGGCCCTTGTAAATGGTCTCTCTCCATCAGAGTGGGCTGGTTTAAGCCAGAACCCAGGAAATACTGTCCTGTCAGTTGTTGCCTTTCCCTGAGCTCTCACTCAGGCTCTGGCAGAGTTCCATTCCAGCCCGTCAGGGGCTCCTTACACATGGATTACTGAATGCTGAGGGAAAGGTTTCCTGGCTGAGCTGTGCCACGAACAGGCTGTAGGATACTTTTGTTTTAATAGACTGAGATCCTACTGCTTGTGCCTTTTAGAAGCTCATCCTGTGTATGAGTTATTAACTGCCTAACAGTGGCTGTACTGGCTTAAATTTAGAGCCTCTTAGGAAAAATATGGAAAACTGTCATGATCAGGAACTTTTCGTAACTGAATTTTAATACTTTGGACAGTGTGTGTCCTGTTAATTAGTCTAGTTAGAAATTAAAACATCTGTTCCTCAGTTCTTAATGAAAATAGAGATAGTCTGCTAAGATTTTCTTCAATTATTGTGCTTATACAAATAATTTTATTAACAAAACTGGTTATTTGGAACTTTGGTTATGTATTTCATAAAGAAATACTGGGGTTTTTTTACAAATAATACTTTTTTAACAAACAATACTTTTTTTTTTTGGTAGTACTTTTGTATGAAGAATATTTTGATTACAGTAACACAATCAAATTGCTTCATTAATCCAGCAAATACTATTTTAAAAGATTTGACTCTAAAAGGGACGGATTTATCTGGGATTTGTTCTTTTCAGAAAACAAGCTTATCCATTTTGTCCTTTAATGATAATCTTGGAGTAAGAACCTTGTGAAAACTTCACGTGGAGCAAATGGGAGTTTTAAAGAGGTGATGGGCTGTAGTGAAAGCACAAGGCTGAGCATTAGAGGAGCTGGGTTGGGATCCCAGTTCAGTCCACTAAAGCACAGGCTGATGTCCTTCCCTGGACGGGGGTCCTGCCAGGCTCTGGATGGTCCTGGAGAAAAGCCATTTCAACATCCCTGATCTGATTTTGTCCTGTTTAGAACTGTTGTCATATCTGATAACTTCACTAAGTGTGGTGAGACTTAATGTGGTGATACCAACCAACCTCTCTCAGGTTCCAATAAGTGGAGAAAAGCATAAAGGAGGTGCACTGCTGGATTCTTCCAGTAAAAATGGAACACAATGCAGGAAATCTACCCAGTGGATACCTGCGAGACGTTGTCTGAGAGATCAAAATCCTGCTTCCATTCTGTGTATTCCATAATCCACACTCCACACTTGTTATGTTACACTCACCCGCAAAAATAGCAGAGTGAAAAAGCAGACTCTTTCCTTGCTTTCCTTTGGATGGTTTTTGGGTCTCCAGGGCCTCTGACTTGATCAGGGGCTCCAGGCTGGTTTCCTTCAACTGCTCATTCGGTGCCAGCACTTGGGTCTTGTCCAGTCATTTAATCTTTGAAGCTCAAATAACTGTGTTAAATGACTTGAGAGAAAGAAAAGCTACTGGTGGACGTGGCCTTGACTGGAATATCACTGCGGGCACGGGCAGATCCCTGGGAATTCTGTAGGATGAACCTGCTGAGTTTGGGAATGGGGAGCAGCTGACCTGGTCTATGGGAAAATGCTGCTGCTCAAAAGTGGATTCCTTTGGTTACTTAACTTTAAAGTGATGTGGCCAAACAGTGTTGTTCCTTTGTGAACTCTTCAAATTATTTAAAAGACCTTTTACCACAGTAAAATGCAATGGTTTATAGCATTGTAAGGGCTTGGAATTTTTCATCTCCATAGAGGTGGGGGCATGAGATTTATAAACCTTGAGAAGCAATGCTGGCACAAATGAAAACACTGGTATTTTACAAGGAGCTTTCTTTTAACTTTTAGAAACCTACAGAATGATTCTCAGCTTTTAGACTGAAGAAACCTCATTTTGTCATAAGATCCCTACAAACTGCTGATTTAAGTGGAGTAAAATCTAAGAACTCCAGCTCAGAATTTGGCCCTGGATCTAAAGGAGCCTTCAGTCAGAGAGGTTTGAAGGGACTAATGTGTGCTGCCTTTGGAGTTGATCAGGTCTTTTGAAAACTCTGCCAAATTATTGATTGATTTTCTACATAGATGATAATTTTGCCACCATTGTTTTTATCTTGTTTTACCTTGTTTGCTGCAATAATAGCTGTGTGAAAGATTAAGTTTGCTTTTAAAAAGCCAGAGATTGTGCTGGAATACTGACACCCACCTCCCAAAATGAACAGCTTTCACTTGTCACCGTGAGCAACCTGTAGTTCATTTTGGATGAAATTTGTATTGTATTACACAGTCCAAAGTTAATCAACTAATAATAGAACAGTGGTGGAGTCGGTTCATTAATCAACAAGATCCTTTGACTTCCATTGTAAAATACATTATGCTTTGAATACTGAATATGCAAATGCTCTCCCCTCCCACTCGAGCTATTTTCAAGACCTTAAAAGTAGCTATAGAAGAGAAGAGAATAATAGTTTGCTTTTCACCCTGGGCCCCACTGACAGAAAATCGTTCAGATTCCACAGCTCTGTGTGGCCACATATAAAGTTTAATCCTTTACATCATCCCTTACTATATTGCACTGGTCAAATGAAATATCTCAGGAGCTACTTGATCAGGACTGTGCTTCCTTTAGATTTTCCTCAGTTGGAGAGCTTGCGTTTATACTTTTGGAATCTCTCAGAAATCAGAGAAAACTTGGTATTGTCTAAGCAATTAAAAAAAGTTTTTTGTATTAACTAAGAGGATATACTTGAATTTGCTGGGAAAAGGAATAAATTCTGGTTTGAGTGTATGAAGTAAAAATAAAGAGCGTGGCAGTGGCGGTGCCGCCTCGGCCGCTCTGGGGCTCAGGTGACCTTGTGTATCCTTGTCCTGGGTAGTAGCAGGATGTAGGATGTTATCCCAAAGCCACACAGAGGCCAATCTGCATAGAGCACATTGAGTAATTTGTGGGTTTGTTCTTTCACCAAAAACGTTTATAGCTTTTGGCTTTAAAAATAGTTCTGGAGCGTAGCAAGAGAGAGGCAGCTTTGGCCTAGATATTGCACAGGATGGCAGATGAACAGGGTTGATTTCACTGTGGGCACCTTGCCCAGGACACTTTTTATAGAACATACAGTTACTCTGGGGGTTCTTAGCCTGTGGTCACATTGGGTTTTTTGGATTTATTCTTCAGAAGGGAAAGGGATAATTTTGCAAAAAGAAAAAAAATTCGTGTAAATACCAAAATCTAAGTCATTTTATGTTTGAATTTTAAGCCTGTCAGTGGTAACGGGATTCTTTGTCCTCCTGGGGCCGCCAGGTTTGTGCTCCCTGAACACACTAAGCCCTCCTCATCAAGGGGTGTTCTGAAGCCTGTTCTTACATCATTCACTCTAATAAATTTTATTTGCTTTCCATCTCTGGATCTGAGTGCATTTCTGAGCTGTGACTGGCATTTACCTCGTAGCTGTCATGTAAAATCCAAGAGTAAGAGCTAAGCCTGTAGGACAGATGGAAAACATTAAGGCAGAGAAAAATATTACCTGATTGTTTCAGCCCCTGGTACTTGGTATGTCTTAAAATTCAACACACACAGGTTCAGGTGTAAATTTGCTGAGGCTCTTGGTCTGTAAGGATTTGTATTATTTTACGTCTTTAATAAAAATATAAACTCTCCTTTACTTTAGATTTTGAGTGAAATAGGTATTGCATCCTCTGCTGCAGTGCAGGGGTTCTGCTTTTATTTGCCTGGTTTAAAAAACTGAGCCAGTGATATTTAGATCTGCAAGAGTTAAGGAGAGAGAACAAGTTTTAACTATTGAGAACATTTCAAGATAGTTTTTCCCATGCCCTCTTCCCTTCCAATTTTCCTGCACTCTGTTGCTGTGTTTTGGTCTGCAGAGCTCTGGGGCTCTGCTACAAGTGCAAATTACTATTGCATTAACTTTTTTATTATCCGTGATTCTCATAACGTTTTGCAAAGACTATTTACTTTTCCAGCTGTCAAATGGTGGTGAGCAGAAGGGAGTGATCTCGGGATTACAAATGAGTGCACTGGGACAGAAAGCAATGCTGGTGCTTTTGATTTCACCCAGTGAACAAATGCAGAGCTGAAAATAAATGGACCCTGGGAATCCTGAATTCCAGCCCTCTGTTCTAAACGCTTCGTCTTCAACGTGCAGGCCAAGGAGGATAATTACATTTTACACAGCAACAGGCTGGGATAAAGCCCTTCTTGCTCTCAGTGAGACGAGTTTGTGTTCTCTCTCCCCCCAGTTCAAGCAGTACGTTAATAAGCTCCGGAGCAAGAACACACTTTATAAAAAGAAGCGCCTGGAAATAGCAGAAATTACAGCTGAGTATGGAATCCTCCAGAGGACAGAGGAGCTTCTGAAGCAGCGCCACGAGGCCATTCAGCAGCAGTTGGTAACATGAGCGTGTGCTGCTCCCACAGCCCTCCCCTCCCTGCCAACAGCCATAGGATCCCACGGATGCTGTTGGGATTCTAATGTACATCGTCCTGCTGTCGTAACCCAGAGCCATTGGGGTATAGGATGTATTTTTATCTGTTGACTGTGGAGCTGCTGTACTTTGTGTTCAGCAACTGTCAGCACTGATCTGCTGTTTCTTTTTAGGCTGAGGGGCTTGACCCTGCTTTTTAAAGTCAATGGTAAATCTGCACGAACTCCAGTTAGGGCAAGGCTGGGTTCCTAAATTAGTTTTTGGTATCCACAGATGTAGTAAGGGCTTTGAAAATGATCAACAGTGAGTAGGATTCAAGTTACTGCTGTAAAATATATAGGAGTAGTGTTTAAAAAAAGAGCAGGCAGGAAGGAAACATTCCAGCCCCAGAATATTTAGAAGAAAATGCCTTTACATTTAAAACTGGATGAATGTTTCCTAAGCCATACTAGCAGCAGCAGGATTTCTGCTCTGGATAAGTGTAAGCATTCAGGGAATATACATTGATCCCGAATGCAGGAACACTGTCTGTGGTATTTTCTTCCAACACCTGTATTCTTGTTATCAAAACAGTTTATAAAATAATTAGCTACATGTTCTGATGAAGCATCTGGATTTTATGCACTGAGCTTCTTCAGAGCCTGACCACAAGCCCACTTGGCTTTGTGGAAACTTTCTGTTCACTTCAGTGAGCACAGGATGACCAAACATTGTATTTACAGAGAGCTGTTGTCATCCTGCGTGACAGGCACAAGATAAAATTTAGTTTTTCTGGCAACTGGATTAATAATAATAAATTGGTTAATAACAATAAATTGGTGAATAAAATAAATTGATTGCAGTACTTACCCTCTTCACTTCTTTACAGTATTTTGGCTTCACTAAGGAATTTGCTGTTTCTTGGTTAGTGGGGTTAATTCAACATTTATTGTTTGTGTCTGCAGCAAGTGATTGAAGAGAAGAAAGGCATTTCTGGATACAGTTACACCCAGGAGGAGCTGGAAAGAGTCTCTGCAGTGAAGAGTGAAATGGATGAAATGAAAGGCCAGACATTAGATAACATGTCTGAAATGGTGATTTTTGTCTTAAACTACTGTATTTGCCCAGTTTGAATATCTGGTTCTGCAGCATATAACCCCTAGTTTAATGGTTTTTGGGGGGTTTATAATTTTCCTTTAATCTGTGTTTATATATATATAAAAAATTCACATACATCTGCAAAGGTAATCTTAGACAAAGTTTACTAAAATGTGCATTTCTTTTAAAGTACGATAAAGAACCTATAAAAAAAGAAATCCTACGAATAAATCCTCCTTTTCTCCCCTTCAGAAACATCAGGGATATCAAGTCTTGTTGTCTTTGATTTTTTACTTTTTTCTGATTTCAGATGTGATTTCGTATTTGTTCTTGCACATTATTTGAAAGAGATGAATGGGTTGAATCTGTAACAGAATCTCTTTCTAAAATGTTTGTAAATCATTGGAGTTCAGCTTTTGTTAAAAAGATACTTAATATGCTTAAAGAGCTAAATAACTTGTCTTTTTCTCTATAGCCTGATTTTCAATTGCCCTGAGATCTGTCATGTTTTAATTTACCTGCCCACATAGCTGTAGAAGCAAGAAAGAACTTGAATTTCTAATTTGAAAATATTACAAAAGAGCAAAAAGCAAAATAGCATTTTTTTTAATCATTAGGGCACTTTTAAAATAAAATGGTATAATGAAAGCAGAATTGCTCTCAAATAGAAAGCTGGATAAAATTTGAATTTTCAGTATAAATATGTCTGTGTGCCTCAGTTTTAGCATTTTCAAGCTTTATTTAACCTATGCAGGTTGGTTGGTTTGTTTTCTTAAGGATTTCTCCCTTTTTTTCAGTCTCCCTCTATGCAATTCCTTCATTTTCCCTACTCCTTAAGCTCTCTGGTATCTGGCACATGGGCTGTCTCCTGGAATTCTTTGGGATGTCCTGGGAGCAGAATTTGTCTCATTTGTGGGAATGACCCCACTGTCAGATGGGCTCCTTCCCTGTCCTAATTAGACCTGAACTTTGGTTATATAATTAAGGCTTCATTTATAGATAATTCGTACGTAATTATGGCTTCATCACAGGTTTTTTCCTCCCCACATTTTGGTTTGTCTCCCCTCTCTTTTCACTTCCCTAATTACATGAATGTACTTTTTAGTGTTAGGGAATGTTCTTTTGTCCCTTTCCCAGGTAAAGAAGCTGAATGCAGTGGTGGCAGAGAAGAAGGCAAGCCTTGCTCCTGTCATCAAAGAGCTCAGACAGCTGCGCCAGAAGTGCCAGGTTTGGACCAACGCTCCTCTCTGTGTAAATCAAGCCAGAACCACAAATAAGTCCAGTTTACAGATCTGTGTAGTGCTCTACAGGGACATAACTCCGAGGGGAAGCTGCAAAGAGCAGAATGGGTCAACAGTGTTTGCAACAGGCAACGTGCTAAAGGTTGGAGTTTGTAAAAGCTGACAGTGCAGGCACAGAATTTAGGCCTTTAAAGCAATTTAAAAAATTACTACACCAGGGAAAATTTAAGAAATCATGGTTCAAACCCAAAGCAAAGTTAGTTTTGGGTTGGTTCCAGAGCTATTTCTGCATCTCAGCATTAATGATCCCAACTAATGCTCTCCTTTCTGAATGGTTTGCAGATAACATCTCATTCAAGTAGTTGAATACATTGATCTAAGTCCTGTGAGACCGACAAATTTATCCATTTGTTTTCAAAATTTTACAGAGAGCTGAAAAAACAAGTCTTTTGGGTCTACAGCTGCCATAACTTGGCTCATTGCCATGGAAAGAAAGAGGGTGGTGCATTTATCTATCAACGAAATTCCCCGAGAACCTTTTAATGGTTCCATTCAAAGTGTCAGCAAATGAAATCCAGTGAAGGCGCTGGGTGTGTACAACTAGAAATCTGGCTTTTCGTAGGGAGCAAGTAAATTGATCCTGTCTTAATATCTATTTTTATAATTACTTGTCCTTTCTTCTTGCAAGCACGGCCCTGTTACTCTGCCACGGTAAAGCCGTGGACGGGGCTGGACAGAGGAAATTCCCCGAGTGTCTCTGTGGCCTGAGTGTCACGTGTCAGTCAAAGGAACATTTCATTCATGTGCCCTTTTGCCCTTTTCACCTCAGGAATTAACTCAAGAATGTGATGAGAAGAAAATCCAGTACGACAGTTGTGCGGCCGGGCTGGAGAGCAGTCGCTCAGCTCTGGAACAGGTGAGGTGGGGCTTGGGCATGCACGTGGAGAAACACAACGTGGTACAGTATTTCCACTGCTTACCTGCTGGATATGGGAAGTACAAATCCCCTTCAGGTGGGAATGAGCCAGTGGTGATCCCCAGCTTGGCAAATCCTGCCTGATGCTGCTGTGGAGTGGCTACAGTGACACACAGCAGATGGACTCGGGAGTACCTCATCCAGCTTTGATGAGCAAGGACGGGCATCTACCAGAATTCCTGCTGCTCTAGATAGTATCCGTTAGGGAAGAATTTGACTACAAAATAAGGATTAATTTATCAAGACAAATCTTTCTATGCCTTTAACAGATTGTTTGCATTACGAACCAATCCCGGGGATAATTAATGACTGACATTGATGGCAACGAGACTTCATTAAAAGGGACTGTCTTGTATTCCTGTATACAGCAGGGTTTTTAAAAGAAACCCATAGAGGTTTAGCTTAGAGCTTGTGTGTCTGTAATTTGTGCATTGCCTGAAGGAGGCTCTTAAAACAGCCCAGTCCTCAAAGGTGGGCACAGTATCCACATGTTTATGTGGATCTGCTTTATCTCACTTGATCACCTCCTGTGAATTTTGACTGGACTTGGCTTTTCAAGGCCTTGCCCACAAAAGAATAGACTTCAAGATAAAAAGGGAGTACATTTAAAGTGTGGGTGGACATATACATCGTTATTTTCCTGCACTAAAAGTACCTTTGTATGGTAAAAGAATCCACAGATGGAGCTGCTATGAAGTCAACCTTCCATAGGAACTGTCTTAAAACAGCAGTCAAGGCTTTTTTTCTTGGCAGAGAAGTCTTAGTCATTTCCTGACACACGATGACAGTCACATCCCCTGACTGAGCTGGACATGAGTAGAATTCAGTTTTCCAGCTGATGGTGTGAAAATCACACAGTGACGGAGCTCGGGAGTCGACAACCGCAGTGTGACCTGGGAACAGGAATTCCAATTGGATTATTGGGGGTGTTTTTGCAATGGACCATGTAGAGATGGGAGTAACCCACTATCTCCATACTGCTCCACATAATAATTGATTGCTCATTAACATACCATTAGCATGTCTGTACCTTCTAACATCCCATTTGCAGATGTGTTCCAGGAAATGCTTGTTCACAGCTGTATTTGGCACTTCAGATGAGTCTTGGCAGCGCTTGTGAAGTGTTTGGAAGTCAGTCATTAATAATCACCCATTAACAGTCATTTCTCATCTCTGACTGTGACTGAAAATGCAAATCTAAACCAAATCAGCTGTATTTCACTTTAAAAGGGACTTCTGAAAAGCCCAAATTATATGAACATCTGAGAAATTATTAATTCAGGATTACTCCTATAAACTCTCACGGTTTATATGGCAACACAGGGCATCTCCTGGGGGCTTTCAGTCACCCTGTCCTTTGGAATCTTGTTCTCCCACAGGAAGTGAAAGGGCTTCTCGAGGAGTGTGCCCAGGAAGAGAGCAACTACCGTTACATTCACTGCATGAAAAGGGTAAGGTCACGAGAGGGGCCAAATTACTCATTGTGGAATAAGATTTATATATATTTAGATTATGTATTTTTCTAGACCCTGGAGGTTCAGCTGCAGCGGGCTAAGGAGGAAATGAAGGCCTATGTGTCCCCAGACCCACAGGAGCGACGGAAGGCGATCCGGTGAGTCCGTCAGTGTGTTGCCTCCATGGGATGAAGGATGTCCACAAACTGAGGCTGAAGTCAGGAATTTTCTCACTGGCATTTGAACTGGAGGAGTTCACCTGATAAATTTAGAAACACTATAATAATCTAAAAATAAGCAGCTCGGATTCCAGTCTATACTGCTGTAAACCTACAAGTTCTCTCAGACATTCCAGAAGGTTTTCCCTTCCCACAGGAGATTCTCAGCCCCAGAGAGAGGTTTAATTGACCATCCCATGAACCTCCATGGTTACCCTCAGTTCCATTTACTCCAATATAAAGCCATTTGCTTCATCCTGGGATTATTTTCAGGACCCCTCACCTTTGTCTGGCAGGGAGAGAAGCAGGAAATACTATAAATTGAGTTGCTGATTATTTTTGGTGTAGTTTTAGTCCTGCCAAAGATGGAAATGTTTTCTGAGAATGAGATATTTTGGATTAATTATCTGTGCGAAGAAGTCTAAATATTACCATGTTGTAGAGATTTTTTACACTTTACTAAGTATTTTTGTAGAAGTATCCTGTTGAAAATTTGTGTATGTTCAGTCTTCTAATACAACATAAAAGTTGAAATGAAATTCAGGCCACGAGTCAACAAGTTGGTTCAGCCCCCTCAGAATTAAGCATCAGGAAAATCCAAAACATTTATAGCATTCATTTGGTAAAAGTGTCAAAATCCCTGAGGTTTATTCTTCATAATTAGTTTTTCAACATTTCAGAATTTTGGAGGAAATAGAAATTCTTTTTTCCAGAAAAAAAAAAAAATCTTAGATCCTTGCTGCCAGCAAAGTAATGAAGCTGCAACTGGTGTTGATTGATTGTTTTGACTTTAAAAAGCCTCAGCAACATAATTCCTTGATGTGAGGCCTCTTCCATCTCTCTGTTTCAGTGACAGGACAGATTGTTGCTCGGGATCTGTGTCTGTCGTGTCAGAGCTGTGCCTCTCCTACAGGCTCCTGTACGAAGTGCCAAAGTGCTGCTCAAAATTGTCCCATTCACAAAATAAATTAAAAGCATGACCAAGTGGCAAAGCAAAGGTGGAACCACTTAATTAGATAGTTAATAATGATTCTACATTCCATTTGAAAGCTTTGGGCTGTCCAGTGTTCTGATGCCACAAGAGGAAAAGGGAACCAGGAGTTGTCTGGCACATCTCAAAGGAGAGGGAAGAATAAATTGCCTTCCCAAGATATCTGCCCTCTTAGGACTTTTACCTTTCAAGAGTCGTTTCTGGACCTTTCTCTTACAGTGGTAGCAACGAGGGAAGAACTGTTTTATCTGTCAGTGTAGGGAGTCAAAGGTCATTTGGTGTCATCAGAAGCAATTTCTTCACTCATGGAGTGAAAAGGCAGTAGTGGACCAGTAACATTTTATAGGCTCTAGAATGGGGCCCTTGACAGGGATATAGATGTGTCAAACAGTGAGAAAACTCCACGGATTCCCTCAGGAGACACTGAGAGATGAGGTTGTCTTACTCCATCAGATCCTTCCTGAAGCACAAGTTATCCCGAAGCCCCTTGCACTGGTACCAGTGGAGCTGCATCTCCATGTTCTAGAACATGAGGCAGAGACCACCAGGCAGTGAAGGACTGGATTAACACCCATCACAGAGAGCTTCTGCAAGGATCTGAGGCATGAGAATGCTCAAACACTGGGTCGTAAAATAAGAGCAAGGAAAGAATCGACAGTACAAACATTAGGGTGGGAGAAGAGAGGGACAAGGAGAGAGCATGTTATCCCATCTCACAAAATAATGGAAGGCTGTAGGAAATAAAGGATTTGTCTACTGAGGGACAAGGAAACAGCAAAATTAAGCAGAAGGATGAAAAGAGAAAAACCCTAGTGATGATGTGAATATGGATGAGGATGAGGAGCAGCTGAGGCAGCGGGGTCAGAGACAAGGCACGGCCCTTCTGCGGCCGTGGGGAAGGGGGTGCTGGGTTGGTTCTCAAATACTGAGCAAAAAATACTTGGAAAATGAACAGCCAGGATGTGAGTGTTCACATGGACCAGCCATCAGAGCCCACTGCTGGAATGGAGCATGAGCCCAGCTCTGTAATTCCAGGTATGGTGAGGGGAATGTGAACACAGTGTTACCCCTCTGCACTGTCCCCATTTCACTCCCTGGCTGTGGAAATTATCCTCCCACAGGGACTAGACACAGTTCTGACCTCTGTAAGAGGTCACAGACCCATCTCATTTAAATGAATTAAAGTAAAGTTCAATAGAGAGATCTTTTCAAAATATAAAATGAGACGGTAACATTTCTCTCTAGACATCCCTTTAGAACCTGAATGTATTTTTCAGCAGGCACTGGAATGTAAACGGAGTAAAAATGAACCATAAATAGACCAGCACTTTCCTAGCAACGTATTGAACAAAAAATGTCTTAATTCAGAGCCTCTTTATTGAATATAAACTCTCTGTTCCGTGGAGTCACCTCTTAGGAATGTGAAAAGTTAATTTTCGTCTCTAAAAATAGAAAGTTGTGGGGTTTTTAACAAAGTTATTAAGTTACATTCTTTCCAGTCATCATTATAAATAGTAAAGAAAAACTTACTAGAAAAGACATGAAATCTTCTGATGATTACTTTGAAAACTCTGCTTTTTAAAAAAAGGGCATTCTTGAGGCCAAATGTGTGAGAACATGTGCTGTGTGCCAGGGCAAACAAGCAGCTTCAGCCTCACCTCTGGGTTGGTGAGGATTCCTGGGGATCAGCGGCACAGCACAGCACAGCACAGCACCTGGAGCAGCCTTGGGATGGCTCTGATTTGTCCTGGCTGGAACTGTACAAGAGCAAGAGATCATAAAGGGATCCAGCTTCATTCATGTGGCAGGCAGGACCGAGTGCTCCAGTCAAAATCCCGGAGTACTTGGTAGGAAGGGAAGGAATAAAGGAAGGTGATGCCTGGAGTTCACACGGCTGCTCACCACGTTCCAGCAAACCTTCACACTCTGACACCACAAAGGCTGGCATTCCTTTCTGGAAATTAGGATTTCTCTACACAAAGGTCTTCTACCCTGAGCAATCTGGAGAGTCCTTTAGATGTGCTGGGTTATTTTGAATTCCACTAGCACACCCTCACACATAAATGTAATGATTACACACAAAATATAATTGATTTTTTTTTTTGAGTGACTCGGTGAATAGTTTTTTCTATTATCACATTGAAAAAAATTTGAAGTCCTAGTGCTGTCCCTGAACGGGGCTGTTGTGGTTTGCATGTTCTATTGTCAGGGTTCATGTATCAGGTTTGGGTCTGTCAGAGTGATCAGCCACTTGTTACAGACCAAGGTGCACAGCCAAGACTTTTAGTAATGAATGTCACCGGTTACGCTGCTTGGCCTATATTTAGGCCCCGAAATGTGAGGGCTGTTTTCTGAGGGAGGAACGCACAGCGGTCCCATTGCAGCCCCTGGAGTTGTCAGACCAGAGCTGAAATACTATTCCCTTTCATTCCTGTACTTTCCCACTCATTCCAACGCTGCATTCCCAGCAATTAAGGGCTGTGGATCTGTGAACTCCAATGCTCGCCATGGCTCACCCGGGATATCACCAGGATAAATGCATTAGGACAAGGGATCAGGTACATCTTATCTGGAGAATCTCACTGTTGCCTTCAAGCTGGAAGGAGCAGTAATCATGTCTGCTTCAAAAATCTAACAGATCTTATCCAGTGTCACTTTTCCCAGCTGCACAGCTGAGACGAGGAGACCTGATCCTTGATGTCAAGGGATATGTTGTCCAATAACAAAAAGGTTTCTTCGTGCTATGAACCTCCCAATACTTCCATCATTTTCCATGTTTGCATCATTATTCTGTCCTGTTACATAGGACCAAATCATGATAAAATCATTTTATATTTCCTTTAGAGAACAGTATACACGGATGATCCTTGAACAAGAAAACCTTGGGAAGGTAAGAATGAGGCTTTTACCTCGTACAAACACTGGACAGTGCATATTTTTGTGGGGTTTGTTCCCAAAGGCTGTGGTCAGTCTTTTATAAAAAGCTTATTGCAGCCTACAAAGAAAATTCCATCACTGCTGGCATTGGTAACTAATACCCTGGAAAGGGATCCTGCTCACTCCTCAGGGCTTGATTTCCTGCAGGGAATAGCATGAGCTGCTGCAAAAGATGTCAAACGGCTCAATGTGACAGCACATTCCCTGAAAACCATTTGGATAAGAAACTGAAACACAGGCATAACGAACTGGGCCAGCTCAGATTTTCTGTTGTATATAAAGCAACCTGTTGAAGACAATAAATTCTGAGCCTGTCAACCTTATCACTGTTGTTAAAGGCCAGGGGAGATCATCTGCCTTAGACAGAGGCAGTTGTCCAGTTTTAATCTTGTCTGAAGCTCAGATCAGCATGGACAAGGTTGGGCTTAGCAAGTCACACCAAACAGCTTCTATTAATTTCCTTTTCTGAGTCAGTCTGGGGGGTTTTACAGGTTTGGGCTGCCACTATTAATAATCAGGAGCGGGTTTAATTGTAAAACATTGATTTCATGTTAGAATATCATGATAGGAATCCACTGCAGATTGCACCTTGATGCTGCAAGAGCTCTGTGTGGAAATGATCTCAGATTTTTAGCATAAGTTCTCAAATAGATAAGACTAATATTTAGACAGTTAAAAACCATGGAAAGAGTTGTCAATCTGTATGAAGATCTAAGTCCCAAGTGTTAAATGCATTTAGCACTTGCAGGGAGTGTTATCAACTTGAACAAAACAATATCTCAGTAGCATATAAAAATCTCTGTCATTCCAAGCTGCGTGAGCAGTTTTTGTGGCGTAGATTTCTCTTCCAGAAATCTAATGTTTTTTGTATTTTTAACAGAAATTACGAGAGAAGCAGAAGGTTGTACGGGAAAGTCACGGGCCAAATATGAAGCAAAGGAAAATGTGGCAGGACTTTGAGCAGTTAATGGAATGTAAAAGAGAATGTTTTCAGAAACAACAAAATCAAGCAGCCATTGGTCAGGTCATTCAGGAGGGAGGTAAAGACAGGCTTGTGTTATGAATTCTTCCTCCCAATACCTGCATAAAGTTGGAAGACTGTGTTGGCTTCTGAATGAAAAACTCTTGCTAAATCCTGTTGCTTTCATCACTTCTACAATTCTTTTACATTATTTGGTTTTGGTGGATAAACACGGAGAGCAACAGACCCCTCTGTGAAGCTTCCCCGCCACTGTTTCTGTGACAACGTGCTCTGGTTGGAAGGTCTGTTGGAAGAGCTGCACTGGGGTGAAGCTGCTCGTAAATCCGTGGTTTATGAGGCCGGGAAGGGCATCTGCGGAGAGATCAAAGGGAAACAAATCCTTCTCCGGGGTCAGGGAAAACCTACGTAATTGCTCTGCCTCTCATTCTCTATCGCTAAGGTTACATTTTTGCAAGGCCTGGGACTTGATATTGTATAATTGTGGCCCTCCTGGCTTGGCCCTCTCCTTCCCTATTGTCCTTATCCATGCAGTGTGACTGCAGGAGCTGCACAGCCCTGGCCTCACACCCCTGCTCAGACTTTCCTTGCACGGTTCAGTTCAGCTGATTGTGCTTCCAGGAGACACTTCATTGCTGCAGCGTCAGGAGTCGCTTTGGAGAACAATCACTTGGATTCTGAGCTTTTTCCATTATCTTTTGTTGTTGTTTTTAACAGAAGTATTATTTTTCTCACACATTTGCCTCCTTTATTTTTTTCTGAGTTGCCCATGTGAAAAAACGGAAGTTTTTCATCCCCTCTGAGGATGTTTTGAGCTGCTTTCTGGGCACAGGGTGGTTCCAAAGGGATTGCACACCCAAAGAGGGTCGTCTCCTCCCTCTCCTTTGGCTTGCTGCATTTCTAGATAGGTTGGTGGGGTTTTTTATAGTTTTTCCTGCCTGAAGTAGAATGTCTTTTCAGGATATAAAAAAAAAAAATTTTTTGCTTTCTTTGATACCTAACTATGAGATCTTCTGCTGGTTTCTATATCCAGAGAGAGTATGGTAATTATAGAGTTCCTAGTTTGTCTTTGCATTAAATACATTTGTTAACAGGACTAAAATAAAAGCTGGCAAAACTACATTGTGACTGTGTGGTATTCTTCTTTTTCACATTTCTTAGGTGAAAGAAGGAAATTGTTGGGGGCTGGGCCACAGGAAAAAGAGGTTTGAGTGGTTCATTTAATGCCATTTATTTCAGATGACCCCGAAGAGTTCACACTGCAGTGTGAGTGTGAGGCGTGGAGTCACATCCACAGATCCCAGGACAGGCTTTGTCCCTGCCTGCCCTGTTCCAGGATCACCACATGGCACCTGCCTGGCTCCTCGGGGCTGCTGAGCTGGAGAAAGTCATGATAATCCCATTCCTGGATTTCTAATGGAGGGGATTGCAGAAGGCTTGACAGCAACAGTAGAAGAACACAGACAAGTAGATATGAGACATGCTGAAAACGTGGGATAATCACCAAAAATGGGCATTTAGGTTACTTAGGAATCAGCCTCTGGTTCAGAGTCACTAGGCAGGGCAGGGAGAAAGGGGATTTCATAGACTTCAAGTCAAAACTTTTAGCAAAACCTTAGAAATTCTATTTGACTGAACCACTTACACAAAGATGTATGACATGGATTAGCCTGCTGCCCAGGAAAAAGCAATGCCTTGGAAATTTGTGGCAATCATGTGGAGTAAGATTGAGTACAATCACTTTCTGTCTTTCTGTTTGGAGAAACTAAGAATAGTTCATCTTTCTCCCTTGTAAAAACAGTTTATTGCTAGTTACTCAAAGATGACGTGATTGTTGTTCTGATCTGATTAGTGCTCTTGTCATTTGTGCTGCACCAAGAAAGGGCACACAGATTATACACTGCAGCAGCAGCAGCAAAATGACTTTCTGAGATGAAGCAGAAAATCATAATAACTGTTATCAAAAGAAAATTGGAGAAACTCAAACGCTATTTTTAGCTTTTTATACAAGTGGACATTTAATAAATGCAGCTTTAATGGATTCTGTTCACTGGCTTTTCCACACAGGTGGGAGCATTCAGAAACCTTTGAATTTCAGTTTTATCTTCCTATCTTGCAACAAAAAGCTGACTTCTCATTTTTTTACTTTGTTATTATTAATAGCCTGGCTGGTTTATAAGATTAAACATCCCATATGGCAAAATACACCTGCCTTTTCCTTGGGAAGGTCCAAATAAATAAAAAATGTTTGTGGGCAAATTCGGGGCTGCAGCACTTACCAGATTTCTCCCACTTGGAATGGTGATCTGAGCAGTCACATGAGCAGCAGCTCACTTCGTTTCCAAAGGCTTCTTCTTGTCCTTACCCAGCACTGGAGGAGGAAGCAACCCAGCTATAAAACTACTGTAATATTCTGCAGCTTTGGGGGATTTGGTGATGTTGATTTCAGCTGTTCTTGGAGCTACAGCAAGTTCCACATAGACCTGAGAGAGAAAATAGTTCCAGGCATGAGAAAACACCACATCCATCCTCTTACAGGCACAGTCATTTACCATCTGGGTGTCACATCATTTGGGTTAGATTAGTTGGTACCATTTTATTTCTATTTGAGCTATAATAACTAAAATAAATGTTCTTGTACTTCCTTAGCTAACCCAAATCTAGGATTACTTGTTTCTGTCTCTTCACTCCCATGGATGTTATTACTCAGGTTGTCACATGCATATAGTTGCCCACAATCATAAAAGTTAGGCCCTTCTTTTGCATTATTACGTTTAAATGCACCAGTTTCCAGAGCTTTCTTGATAAGACTTCCCTGCTATAAGCCATGTGATGCTGCTCACTGTTCCAAAACACAGAGCAGCAGAAGTGTCCAGCAGCAGCTCAGTGCCTGGAAATGTCCTCATGATGAGGACGTTGTGATTAACGAGCAGGGATGGTTTACTGTGCAATAATCAATATGGAATCTGCTCTCCCGGTGACTTGCTGGTTCAGGAACTGCAAATGCAGTTCAGAGCTGCTTCTCCTTGGACCAGTATTTCACGCCTGGCCCAGAAGGATGGCGGTGAAAGCTCCCTGCTCATTCCCTGGTGGCACTCCATCGATGCAGAGCCATTTGGCAATGCCAGTGCAGTTCCTAAATCAGCTCTCTGGCAGTGCTTGGCCAGCCTGCAGTCAGCTCCCACATGGAGGCAGGTGGTGATTGACTGCAGGACATGGAGGGTGGAGCGCTGTCACCTGGAAGGTGCGGCCCTCCGGGAAGAAAGGCGGGGACACGTTCACTGAAGAGTTGGACTTGGTGATCCTTGTGGGCCCTTCCAACTCAGAATGTTCGGTGATTCCGGGACACAGTTATTCTGTCACCCTGCCTGGGGATGGTCCTTGGTGGATCTGGGCTCTCTCTCTGGCCCTGCATTTGCTCAGACTTCAAGAAATCAAGCCTGTGTGTTCCTGGTGTTACCACTCCCAGCCGCAGGTTCCTGCCGAGGGAACACAATTAACTCTTCACCTGCCTCTCTCTTGTGCAAACCTGGAATGGAAACAGGATTGACATTCCCATGGACGTGCCAGTGTTCCAGTGAGGAAGTGTTGCACAAATCAACAACTTTATCACAAGGTCCCACCTGTCTGGGCAACACCCATGTGGGTAGTTGTTTTCTCACAATCAGTATTTGACCTATTTCCAGCTTGTTTCAAGAGTCCTTTAAATTCTCAGCATGAATTTAAAACGGGTTCTCCAAATTCCCAGTGTCTGGTTCTGTAGCAGCAGTTTCCCAGTGGCAGCCTCCAAATTCCTGAGGCAATCCGTGTTATCCCAAGGTCAGTGGGTGAAAATGGTATTTTTCACAATTGCATGACACTGATTTTCATGATTCCAGTTTCCAGGCTGCTGCCTGGTGATGTCACCCCGGGTGAGGAGCTCTGGGGGCTTGGAGAAGGAGCAAACATGTTCCAAATAATCCGCAGGAACTGTGAGACAAACCACACCAGCCTTACTTTGACAAAACCCTCCCCGACTTCAGTGGGAGTTTTGCCAAAATAAGGTCTGCTGGATTTAGCTCTGTGTTCTTCATCCTGACAGAACAAGCAGGAATTAAAGGGCCAGCAGCAGATTTATAGCACACAGAGAATAAAAATCATGGTCATTATCTAAAATAACGATTCCCCCCCCCCCGACACAAATCAACCTTCCATTAGACACATCCTGATTTATAACAAAAATTAGGTGTTTGTGGAAGTTTTTCCCAGCACGAACAGTTGAAATAACAAGTCCTGAGCAATAGAGTTTGATTTTTAGTAGACAGCCATGAGAGGCTGTTGCACAAATCTAGTGCTGAAGTATTTATAGTGTTTATCATTAGAATACAACTGTATTCTTTACCTTGTATTTAAAGGCATTATTTATATTTGTCATAAACAAGAGCATTTTTTACCTTTTCTTTTTTTGCACTTCCATTCTGCAAAGTTATAAAAAAATATGGTTTTGCTAATTAGGACACACACAAGCAGCATTTGCTGAATGCCAGGAGCTGGAGTTCTTCTCCTGCAAATGGATCTTCTCCAGCCAATGCCTATTTTCCTGCTTCAGTTCAGTCTCTTATTACACAATAACATGTCATTTTTAAGCTTCTAAATTTTATTGCAAGTTCTAAACCCACTCCTTTATACAATAAGCACTTAATTAGGTCTATTCTTGAAATAGGATAAAGCCAAATCCTGCACTTTTTGCTAATACCAGGAAAAATGCAGTTGATAGAAATATGGAAAATGGTATCTTACCAGTTTTCAAAGATGAATTCCTTCCTCTCTCCCTACTTATTTTTCCTGGAACGGAATAGAAAATATGCTTTGCACTTCGGAAGCAACGACAACAACAAAACCATAAAGACATACATCACATACAAATAATGAGCAGGTGAGGGAAATAATGAAGAAATGAATCTCCCAATTCCTTTATAAATTTTACAACTGGTTCATACTGGAAAAAAAAAAACCCTCAAGATTTTCTGCAATTCAAATTTGTAGGGGTTTAATGTTTGGGGTATTTAGACTGGATTACACGTTTTTAAGTAGCAGTCGAAACTCTAAGGTTATAAAATAAGAATAATTCAGCAGTTTACTTGGTTTACACTACTGCAGCATTTTCTGGTGAGTAAACTGGTGTTTAGGCCTTTCTTTGCAATTATCACAGAGATCTTGGAGCCATTAGTGAAGAATTACCACTAAAAAAGAATTACCACTAAAAGAGCAAAAAGGGCTGATTAATTTGGGGTTCTAAAAATGGGTAAATTTAAAATTAAAAAACCACATTGAAATTATACATTTTGCTTACCAACTGCTATTAAAATGACGCAGTGCTCTAAACCAGCATTCTGGGAACTGCAGCATTAGAAACGTGGAGATTTTTTAAGTATTTATAAAACATTCTCCCCATCTCCCTCATTTTGTGCTTAAAGCCTGAAGTGTTTTTATAGCACGTTAAAAAACAAACAGAACTATCAGAACACTGAAAGTCACCCACAGACAACCTGTTCCACTAATATTTTACATCCATGTTACATTTCCTGTCCCGAAGGGTTTCTCTCCTCCGTGTGGGCTCTGCTCAGGTGTTGCCCAAGGCAGGGAGCAGGGGAGACCCAGGCAATGTTCCCAGGGTAGTGAGGAAAATGGGGCTTTTATTATGTCATGGACAGGGACAGCATCATCCTGACACTAAATCTCCTTCAGAAAATATCTCCCACAGCTCAGAACTAGAGAGCAATCTGCATTTTAACCCCGAGATGGAGCATAGCTCACTCTGAGTGGGCTCTTAACTGTTGTGCTGTTCCTTTTGTGGTTTTTATTTACTATCTCTACTTCAATCATTTGTACTCTGTATTTTACAATCCTTTGTATGGGAAGTGCATCCGTTTAAAATCTCATCCCTGAAGGTTCTTTTCTGCTTGTTGGTTTTATTGAAGCGAAGGTTGATTGTAAAAAACGCTGAGAGGGAAAGAGGGAACTCATATACTGGAAAAAGCACTATAAATGTTTTCCTGGGATCATTAACACAACCTTTTAACACTTCACCCCATGTTGTGGAAAGAATTAGACAATGCTTTTATGAAATATCTAAAAGGTGTTTACAATTCCACCCCAAATCACCGTGGCTTTAAAGAAGACATCCCATGATTCTTAATTCCGTTATTAAATTTATTTCCAACCTTTTTCTTCATTCTGGTATCAAATTTATTTTCAGCCTTTGAGGGGATTCACTTGCTGGTGACTTGGCAGTGTCAGACAAATGGTGGACTTTTACTCTGACACTTGTTGAAGAATTTGATTGAAACTATATATGTCCAGATAACACCCAACAAAGTGCCCCTCTTGCGTTTGTTTCGAGATATTTTTGGAAACAACAGAGGCGACCTTGGACAGAGCTGCTTTTCCAATTTAGGACTTCATTTGGTCCAAGAGAGTAAAATTATACTCCTGAATCCTTTTGTGTACCCACAAACAGGGCCGTTTTCTTTGATGCCATTGCAGAATTGTTTTTCTGTACATTCTCAGCAGCGTTGATCTGTTTAGGATAAAAATGACTTAAGATAACCAAGAGTTACTTTCAAATGTACATATAAATAGTCCGTGACGTATCACGTGTCCCTTAAAAACGTTGTGTAATCCAAAGTATCAGCGGCCCTTTATGTAACACCTTTGCTCCTCTAGAACCAGAGCTAATGAACAGGGGTTTGCCTTTGCTTATAAACATGAGAAATGTGATTTCAAGGCAGAGCTCACACAGACGTGATGTAAAGTCTAAATGAGGAGTGGCAATGCTGGGATGGGGCTGACACCTGTCCCCTCACAGCACAAACAGTGTTTGTGAGGCTCCCAGTGGAAAAGCCAAGGTTGGGAGCCAGATTCTCTCGCTGGGCAGCAGGGGATTGTTTTCTCCTGACTTGGGTTTGCCAGCTGTGCAATCGTATCTGTAACACTTTATTGCATCCAATCACTTAAGATGTTTGCACTTAATTTTCTATACAATCAATTTATTTTAATTCATTTGTATTGCTTTGTTACAGACATCCTGCACTCAGGAACAAAATGGGATTAAGTTTGTGGCAATGATAATGCAGTTTCACTGCTGGGAATAAAAGGAGAATTGACAGAGTAAGTATTCTTGTCATTTCCCCTGCACAATATTTACTCTCTTCAATCATAACGTTGTCCAGTGTTACCTAACGATCAAATCCAAGAAATCATGTGGAAACTAAATCCAGGCATGCCAGTGCAATCTATCTGACAGTGGCATATGTAAATACACTGCTTGGGAGTATATTGTTTATATTACTTTGATCGCACTCGGTGTCAATGCACATTTTTATAGCTCTATTACACTGTGACTGATGGGTCAAGTTCTAACTCCAGACTATCCAGTTCCCTGATTTTATGGCATTGTCATGTAAAGTATTTGTGGACAGCTTAAGAGAAGCGGCTCTGATCCTGGGAGCCTGTGTGACTGCATTACCATATGCACAAATCAGGTTAAAATAAACTATTTGCTTTAGCAACTTTCATCACAGAATCCCAAAATAATTGACAAACAACTCTCAGTAAGTCTGTTGGCCATGGAGCCAGATCAACAAGTTGCTGCTATTTTATGTTATTTTCTAGATGAACAAACCCCACCACGGAACTAAACAGAAGCAAAACCAGTCCTTCTCTCTGTGCTGTGGTCTCAGGGCATTTCCAGGATTCCCAAGCTGATCTCCCTGAGAAACCTCCTGATTCTGCTCCTGAGCAAACCCTCATCCTACCCAGAGGTTTGGGGTGTTGGGATATAAAAGAATGACAAGCAAACGTCACTGAATTTGCTGGTGCAGCAGCCAGTCCTCGCTGTGAGTGTCCTCAGCTGACCCTGCCTCTGCCTGAAAAATAACTCAGGAGTAAAATGTCTGTACCTTTGCGATGCGATAATTCACTGGAAAGGTCGTGGCACGTACAAACAAACAAACACGCCACAGACAAACGTAGAGCCAGCTCCTTCAGGAGTTTTTAATTCAGCTCTTATGAGGAATTTCAAACCCAGAAAGCATCACGAGCACCTTCATCGAGCTAACGGAGTCAACAAAGTGAAATGGGAGATTTTTCTCCTGCCCGGAGATCTTTTTGTAATCCCCGGGAGATAAGATCAGGAGAAGCAGCCCTGCAGAGAAGCCCTGTGTGTGTGGATGTGCACGCAAGGGCGTACACAAAGTCTCACAAGGTTCTCCCTTAGAAACCAGGACACAACACTTTGGGCAGCCTCGTATTTTTGGGCCTGTTCTCTGCACATTTCAGTTTTCTACAATTGTCTCCTTTGGGCTGCAGCTGAAGCATTAGTTGTATAACCTTGAGCTGAAATAACTGGAAATTCAATTTTTTCTTAAACATCAGAGGAAACAAAGGAATTTTGCATATTATATTATATTTTTTGAGTATTATTCAATGTTGTCTTCAAAAACGGTAAAGGTGCATGAATGAGAAAGATCTACAAGAGAAAAAGTGGCTGGCTTGGAGCATGGCAAGGGATGAGAGAGTTTGGCCTTCTGGTTTATTGCACCAGGCAGCTGCAGACAAAGCTGCTGCTTCTACTTGTCTGTCCTCAGAGTGCTGGAATTGGCTGGATTAGATCTCAAATAGAAGGGCAGCAGATTTATCCCTGAGCACTAAATTTTGTTTTTATATATGAGAACAACTCCAGGGAAACCTCAGTTAATGAATAACCCAGTCAGTGGTGAAAGCTCCCATTTAGTCTGATAAATTTGGCCTTACACAAAAACTTCTGTTGATACAAGGATATACCACAGGGGAGTAAAAACATTTTCCCTATGAAAAACATTCAGTCTTGACAGAAGAAAAAAAATTAAATGTTCACATAATTTCATTTAAAAAAACTGAAAAATCATGTTTAAAAAAGCCCCACAACTTTACAATCCAAAGTTAAAATTTTCAGAAGAAAACTTAGACTTTGGGTGAAAAAAAAAAAACAAAAACAGTTCTTTAGCCAACACATAAAAAAAATAAAACCAACTCAAAATTCTTTGATGGAGATGTTCTCCTTACTTAGAAGACGTACAACCTGTTATTGAGTAGTTCCATTAGAACCAGATTAACTCCTCATCACAGGCTCAGCAATGTTTACAGTATTTATCCTCCAAGGAAAGACATGGACACTGGAGTTTCATAATAAGGGAATTTTTCTTTGATACAGCAGCTGCATCAGAGCCAATTTTACCTGCAAATACATCGTTCCGGTGCAATTTATCTTTGTTTGGAACAATCTATGTGGGTACATCCAGTTTTTATAAAAGGGCATTCAACAAATAGAGTGGTTTGCAGTGTTATTGCTTCACTGATGCATAAATATTGAATCCCCAAACACAACATTAGCTAATTAAGCTGGGGGTGATTATTGGCTGGAAGAAAAGCCCATGCTAAGGGAGCGTGGATTAAGCCTGCCCTCTTACTGCATTTACTGTGGTTGCTCCCTGAATACAATGAGGATGTAGGTTTCCAGGAGATTAAATCCAGCAATAATTCGCACCTGGAATCTAAAAGAATGCCAAAAAAAAAAAAAAATTTAGATGGAGCTTCTTAAATCCAGGGTGCTGCATAGACTGTATGGAACTTAAGCCAAAGCTTCTTCAAAGCCAAAATCCCTCCAGTAAAATAGCAGTGAGAACTCTGCTTTTAGCTGGAGTTGTTACTTGGCACATGCTCACACATTCACCAGTGCTGAATAGTCAGGAAAACCCAAGTGGTAGCCAAGGGAAGAGGTGGGACTGCCCTGCTCTGTGGCACCTCAGTCTAAACCAGCCTGGCACTACGGTGACAAGGGTTTTTTCACTTGTGCTGGCACAGCTCTGTGGGGCTGCACAGCCAGGCTTATCACAATATCCTGGTGAAAGATGATTATTAACTCAGTTGCTCAGTTTATAGCCACAAAATTACTGCGAAAGCCCAAGTGAAGGGGTGGAGAGCAGCAGGCAGGGAGCTGGGAGCAAGGGACACGGGGAACAAGGGCTGGAGCTTCCTAATCTTCCTTCCCACTCAAAGAAAATGCTTTGCAGAGCTGTACCTTTGTCTGCAGCTCCTTTTGTCCTCAATGTGCTTCAGGCATCAGCTCAAGACAGTCCAGAGACAAATTAGGAAAGGAACAACTGTTTTATTAAAAAGCTCATAAGCCAAGGTGAAATCTTCCCTTTCATCAAAACCTTAATGGGATGTTGAGTGATCACAGTGTTAAACAACAGAAAACAAGACAGAAATTTTATCACTTCAGAAATGCTTAGCAGGCAACCAGTGCTGGGAGGCAGGAAATGAATGCTCGTAACTTCTGGTTAACTCTGTCAGAGGGGTCGTGTTGCTTTCCTCTGTGTGTCTAAAAAATTGGAATCCAAAGGTGCAGGAGGATCACCTGGGCTTTTGATTTTCCAGGGAATGCTATTTTCTCCATAAACTCATTGTCCTCCCCTCACAGAACATATACATCTGTTAAACCAGAACATAAAGTTCTGGAAATCTGTCGCCTACTCGATGGTATAAATCAGCCCAAGTCGTTTTCCTGATGTAATGTCTTGGACAGATCCCTTCTGATTTCCTTAGCAGGAATTTTGGAGGAAGCAAAGAGAAATCAGACTGCCCTGATTAGGGCACCCCACCATTTACACTGAGCCTTGCTCCTATTAAGGCAGGACTTCATGACTTTTGTTTAGTGCTACAATAATTTCCAGACACATTGTACATGTTCTGTATATTGATAATATGAGGTAGAAGACAAGAGGTCATAAAAATACAAGGTTATAAAAATGCTTATGCAAGAACCGGTGGAAAACTCCAAGACACTGGAATCCAGTTATGGGTTATTATGTAATTCAAGTAGGCAACATTTTTCAGTCTCTTAAGCAGTGCAAATTTAAGATATGTAATTAAAAAATAAATAAAAAAACATGTAGCAACATCATCCTCATCTATCTTGTTTATGGTCAGCTTAAGGTATGAGCACAGGAATGATTGCACACTGTGCCAGCCTGGTTTGGGTATTTGCCTTTGCAAAACTAAAGAGATAAGTTGCAAAGGAAACATTTGTAATAGTATTTTTTTGAGTAAATGCTTTCCTCTTGAGCTTTATTAAAAATACTCATAACTAATACAAATGTAATAATAAATGCATAACTGCCAGCAATCCATGCAAAATGCCATGTAAAATAAAAGTGTTTGCTTATAGGAATTGTTAGACTTTCCTCACTCTATAACCCCTCTGAACTGAATGAACTAACCTCTTTTGAGTCAATCAAGTCACACCTACCTGGGATAAAAGAGTCTGACCCAAATAATCCCGAATTAGATCATCAGCTGCTGACACCATCGATCTCCCGAGATTTGGGTTGGCCTGAGCTGCCCTTGTTCTCCAGCAGCTCAGAGAACAGGCTTCATTCTGAAAGAAAAGAGAAATTTTAAACAAAAACATGTGGAATACTAAAATAATCATGTTGGACCTGCATCTTCTTGGAAGTATCTTACTTTGTTGCCATTAACGTGTAATCAGAAACCAGATTATGACCTTGTCGAGCAGAACAGCAATTATATTGTGTTATATTATTGCTCATATAGTTGGGGCCTTGCTTGCTGCCTTTTATTGTACCTCGCAGGAAAATTCAGGTGCTGCTCAAACAATTTCAAGTTCTTAGTATCGGGTTCAATCTGCCAAAATCACCACCCAGAAGTTCAGCTGCAAAGACATTCTTGACACTAATCCATTTTCAGAAAGCCAAAAAACTGGATCAATACTGAAGTGATAAAAGAATGAATCTCCCTATTATTCTCATGTATTGGGTGTTTAATATCTGTTGCCTCTCAAGAACATTATATTCTTGAGGTAATTCAAATTGGGACACTGTTTCTAGCGCTACTTTTTCAGTACATAAATGTAGCCATTACATATGGCTTTGAAATTCCACAACGATATCTCTTAAAATAAAAATAAATATTTCAATTTTAGTAGCTTATGATGTAATTAGATGAAAAATGTTGCATGCAAATGCTTTAATTTTATTCAGAATCACTTATTCACAGCACAGCTCTGGTAACTATTAAATGTTTGGAAAAGAAAACCTTATTGGCATCGGGTACAAATAAAACTCATTCCTTTCCAAAACCATTGAGGTGAAATCCTTTCAAGCACTGACACACCAAGGCACACAATATCCCTCAGAAGGATCAGAAGGCCCTCGCAGAAACTGCAGGGTTTTTTTCCTCATTTCTATGGCATATGTTGTATCAGAAATCACAGTTAAAAGAAATTTCATGCTCAAAATGGAAATCTTTTCTCACATGTAACTCAGCCAAAAATTCCTGTGATGGCAGAATTAAATTTGGGGTTGTTCTCAAATGGTGAGGAAGCTACAATATGGAACAATTACCTTTTTTTTATTCCTAACTACTAAGATTGTTACTTTCTCTGAACATTTATAATCGTCTTAAAGACTCATCAGAAACTGTCAAGGAAGTCCATTGTCTCTGCCCAGAATTTCTTTTGAATTTTTTAGAGGAATTTGCATATGTGCTGATCTGGAAGAAATAATTAATCCTTTTTTTATGTAAAATGCAATGAGTATAGCAGATGGGAAGAGATATTCCCTTACAAACACTTCCATGGAAGCAGCACCTCAGCCTCAGCTGAGACTCTTTCTCCCAGACAGGCAGAAAGGTGGACTCTACCTGAGGGCCAGACCAAGAACCACATCCAAAAATTAAATTCCAGACTGGTCAGACTGGAGAGAGAACAATTTTGGGGATTTCAGTGTCTTGTCTTCTGCCCATATTTTTTATTTTCTTGCAGTAAAAATATCCCAAGAGGAAAAGATCTCACTGCCTGCAATTTTTTTTCTGTCATTTGGTTTGTTTATGAATCCCGTGTAGAGGCACAGCTTTACAAAATGCCTCCTGCGTGCAGGAGGAACTTCCCTCAGAACAAACTCTACCTGAGCACCAGGGAAACAAATAAACCTGAAGGGATGACATTTCAAGGGCAAGGAAAAATACTGTTCAGAGAAGAATTATCTGATTTGGTTCGTGTTTATTTTTACTTATCTCCAGCAATCTGCTCTCCAACAGGAGATGCTTATTTGCAGAAGAGAAGACTTTCTCCTTCTTGGAACTATGCCCAACAGGAGCCACTAAGGACAAGAGGGACATCCTGAGAATGTATTAATTAGCTCATGTAATAGGTGACCAGTGTTGGAAAAGTTGACACAGTACTTTGTGTCATATATGTGAACTAGTCAAGGATAAATTATTCATTTCTTCCCATCACGCTTCTTATCCACTAGGCTAGAGCTGCCTTCCACTCAGGAGCACATATTCCAAAGTAAAATATGCTACATGTGAAATTTTAGAATTAATTATTCCCAAATAACTTGTGTAGAGAAGCTCCAGGGTACAGCTCAGCTAATTTATTTTACACATGCTTGCTGCCAAGTTAGGGGGTTTTACAATTTCACAAGAAATCTTTTCCTCTGAGGAACTGTTCGGAGAAACTTTTTCAATCCCAGTAAGTCCGGGTTGCAAGCTGAAGTAAACCTGATCGTAGCAGACTGGTGCACAGGTCAAGAAGCAGAAAAGACCTGTTAGTTTTTTGCTGCAGCTGAATCACTGAGAAAAATGCAAAAGGGAAAATTTAAGGCTCAACTCTTATTTTTAGGTTCTTTCTAATGCAGTGACTTTGTCCTGTAAACTCTTTCATGTAAGTCTTTAACTAACGCTGAGTTACCGGTGTGCCAGTGATGGTATCCAGTAGTTACTGAATATAAACCTGAATCTGTCCTCCAAGTCTTTGCCTCAGTAATATCTTTAAATATGTAATAGTCTCTGCCTGTTGGCTTGTTTTCTCATAGGGAGGGTGACAGAACATTTTGTGTTCTCTTATCTTCAATAGCAATGAAACAGGAGGAGCTCCACAATGCGAAACCAAATCTACTGCTATTAATACAACATCCCAGCCACAGAGAGGAGATTTGTTTATTTACCAAAGCTAGAGATGCCTCTCTCTGACCTTTCCAGAGCTTGTATGCTTTAGCTGGGAATAGATTCCTCAGAACTGGGCGCTCTCTCAAAAATATACAGTAAAAAACATACACACACACCCCCGAAACAGAGCCCAGGCTGCAGCCCAAATTGCATGAAATGACACACAGCTTTGGATAGTTAGAGTGAGTCTAACTAGGGCACAGTCCATATTCAGTTTTGATTCCTTTGCTAGAGCACAGAGATCACTCAGCTTTGCAAAGCCCACTCGGCGTCCTTGCTGCCACTCAGCGACACGTTCAGCTGATATAACCATACATGGGCCCATTTTCTGTCTCAGGCCTAACAGCTCTCTGCAGCCCAAGAAACCTGCCAGGATGGATCTTCTCCTTTGCAGAATTAGAAAGTGCTTCAAACTGTAAGGTATTTTTTAAACAAAAATAAATAAATAAATCCGAGCCAAAGACTGTCTTCCTGTGGAATTCGCCCTGCTTTACCTGTGCTTTAAACTGGTGAAAATCCTCCCAGACACACACAAATCAAACATTTTTGAACTAGATTTTTCACAGTTGGTTGTATTCACTGACCTGTCTGTACAACTTAAAATAGTATCTGCAAGAGTTAAATCTTGCATTAGCATTAGGGATTCAACCTGGTTTAACCTCACAGACTCAGGATCTATTTGGTTAAGCTGGTGCATCTCTGATACAGCAAGAACCCAGAGTCCTCCACAGCGCTCTTTGGTGATCCTTGCTGGACGGGCTCACACTTAATTTCCCCAGCCCTCTGCTCTCCAGAAGCAGCTGTCCTGCACCACAGTTGGCAGGAAGGAGTGTGGGTTGGCTCCTCAGTCGTCTACTTCTCCAGCTCAGAATATTAATTCAACTTACCACTGACTTTGGTTTCTGCTCCGTGACTGATATTTCAGTCTAAGCAGACTAACAGTGAATTACAGAAGCAGATCTGGGAGTAGGAACGGGAAAGCAGGGAACGAACTGGTCCTATGTGTCCTGATTCAAAAGTAATAATCCCTAAACAATATAAAGGAAAGCAATAGTTATGCCATCTCCTCCTCCAGCTGAGTTATGACAGAAGGCAGCACAGTCCTAGCAAGACCCAGACTTATCGGGCAGCTGCCAGATAAGCTCTGAGCTTGCTGAACTAACCCTCCAAAGACCAAGGCTGGTGTTCTGCAGGCTCAGTCTGGGTTTAAGGCACTGCAGTGGGTTCCCTGCTCTGCTCCCCCTGCCCTGTGCCATCCCTCAGTCATGCTGGCCCAGCGCTCCTGAGGCAGAATTCCAGGAGCCACTCACCTGGAAAGTAATTCAGGGAAAAAGGTCAGCCAGCCCCGTTCAGAGTTCAGTGCTCAGTTCCCAGGGTGACTGCCCTGTCTGCCAGCTACACTGGTAACCTGCTTGTAGGGCTGAACTCTGAAACTACCCGGTTAAAATCAACTTTTTCTACCCTGGACAACTTTCCAATGCCTGTAACCATACAGTGAGGGAGGATAAAGGGAGGGAAAGCAGGAGCAAAGTGTAAGGTGGGAGCACAACTTCTTCTTTTGGCAGAAGTACCAGATACAGGGCAGCTTGTTTGTTGGACTATGTAGTATGTCACAGTCCTGTTTGAATTATCATTTTACTGTCTTTGTTCTCTAGGCTTTACATACGAGGGCTGTGGTTTGACCATAGAAATCATCTGTAGAATTAGAAATAAAAGGGAAGAGTCTAAAATAACTGTCTTTTCTCTACAACCATTGGGCAAAGTTATCTATAATATTATTCTCAACCACCGTACAGCAGCTTGGAAGGCCAAAAAACTGTCTTTCATTACTCTAGAAATTACTTCACACTCTTGAAGGAACTGGTTTAGCAGTGATGCATCCCCTCATGCTCTGACCAACTTCACACTTCATTTTTTATCCAAATCTAAGTAACAGGCTTTGGGGACCTTGTCTGTATTCCTTCCTACTCAAGTCTGTTCCCATCTGCCTGATCCCCTCAGTGACTTTAGAATACTTCTTCTGTGTCACCAGAGCTACTGCTGCCTCCCAGTCAAACTTCCCACACCGATCTCTCAAACTGCACTCCCTGCTTTTGCATGTTCAGTTTCTGTGTCTGCAAATGCATGAATAAGGGTTTGATTGTGTGCACAAAATTTACTATGACCATTTCTACAATTTAGGTTCAGGCAGAGAACTCTGTACACATGGCAAAGCTCTGTCTCCACGGGAGATCGTCAAAAAGCATCTGATCCCGGGAATTAGGGGAAAGTTTTGTGAGGAACCTGTGGAAAGGGATCCCTCACCCTGCCTGTTTCACAGCTGGGGTTTCTCCCTGGCAGTTGAGACCGGTGATGTGAGAGGTTAGACGGGAGTGGGAGCAGATTCCTGTGGGGCTTCACCAGCCAAATTCCTATCTAGGAAAAGGTTGCTACAGCAACTCTGAGCCTCCTGAGATACAGAAATGATTGTAATGGCTGCTGAAATGCCTCCCCACTGCTCTGAGACAGGATAAGGAAAATCCTCCCCTTTGATACGGAACGGTTGCCCACTGCCACACTTCACACCAGCTCTAAACAAGCACCATGTTTCCTGAACTTTCCCAGGAACTGATGGATCCCTTACCCTTTCCCAAATGCAGTTCCTCCTTTACGTGTAATGCAAACACAGAAATAATAAACCTAAACATCACAAAACAAGGACTTCAGTTCCAACACCTTTTCTTTCCCATGGAGACTGCAAGAGAAAAATCAAATCATATGGCAGAAGTTAATATTTCGCTGAGTGGGCTGGACAGAATATAGAAACCTGTCCAAAGCCAAAATATCTCTTTTCCAGACTAGAGTTTGTGGTTTTCAAAAACCACATAGATGGGAAAAAAACATAAACAAAGCAAACCAGGACAAAACCCCTCAGTGCTCCTCAATGACTGTCAGCAGGTTTTTGGCTGCCCCCAGCCTGTGCCTGTTTTCCTCTGGCATCCGGCCCGTTCACAGGTCGTTCAGTCCACTGGACTGTGTAATAAATACCAGACAGAGATGATGCTTTAGACAGAACAGGAACACTTGTGACTGAAACAGGTCCTGAATCTAGAATGGGGTGGCCTGAGGACAATCAGAGCATAAAAACAGCCAATGGTGTACACTATACGCAGAAAAACTTTCTCCAAATTGCTCCCATTTCCCTTCTTTTCACTCCTCAACAACCCCGCTTGGTCAGAAGCCAAAGCAGTAGGATCAGTGTTGGGAAGTTGTACCTGTGCTCACCTGAAATAACTGGATGTTGTTTCAAATTATTTCTTTAAAAACAGGAGTCACAACTTCTGAACAGATGCTCAATTTAAACTTCTTGTGGCATTTTGGCCACAACAAAAAGGACCAAATTCCCTTGGGAATAACTCCAGTCAAATCAGTGAAGGCAAGAGTCATCCCCCTGGCTGAATTTGGCCCAACTTGCCTAAAACATCCTTTGGGATTGTTCAGTTCCAAGTGTTGCACTAATCCAGTCTCCTGCAGTTGCTGAATGCTATAATGTTTGGTGTCAGCATACGGCATTTTAGACTTTTTGACACAAGCTTGGTATCATAAATAGAGTATTTCATTGCTTTCTTACCTTTTGCCAGGTCTGTGAGCTTTTGGATTAGCACTGAAAGGTTTGAAAACAAACTCTGCTTTCAGGATGACAAAATATCTTGCTCAGGTCAGAGAACATTTTTTTTTTTACTTCTCTCAGTTTAGTGTCTACTGTGAAGATGATTCTCAGAGATCAAGAAAAGCATATAACATTCAAAACAAAACATTTGTTAACCAAGGATTTCCTGGATATTTCTGCTTTCTTATTTATACTACGTCCTGGACCTTGTGAAATCACTGTTTAACTTTCAGTATTATTTATGGAAGCAAGCCTGTTGCTGTTTCCAGATCTTACAGAGAACCTTCAGTTTGCAGCTTCAGTACCAGGTGCATAGTCCTGGTTTAAATTAATCAACTAAAAAGCAACATAAAGTAAGCACTTAACCCTCTCATGCCCTGGCTGAATCTTCACAGGTAGGATCTTTTCCTACCTCAAAGCTCTCTCATTAGAGTCAGGTTCCTGGGTCCTAAAAGCTCCTCTTCTACGACAATTTAGAATTTGGGAGTGCAGCAGAGGTGAATACTAATTTTGGGGCATTTCTGTTGTGCACAGAGAGAGATGTGAAATATTACCCCCTCAGTTATAGATATAAAATGCCTAAGCATGGAAATAGACTCTAGGCACTGAACAATTTTTATGAGGTTTTGCATGCTGCCACTATTGATCAAAAGTCTTCCATCCACAATAGAGAGAGGCAGACAAGGAGTAATGATTCAGTGCAGTCAGTGTGTGTGCTAAATCATTATTAACCTCTGTGCTGTCACTGTGACTGCTCTGGCTTACAACCACACGGAAAAAATCAGCTGCAAGTGGAACCCTCCTCAGCACACGGGCCCTGGATTTGCAGGCTGTGCAGCATTACGTGCCATCATTCACCGCTGCATAAACCAAGCGCAAAGGAGTTTTTGAATGTTAGAGATCAGAAATGAAACATTTTACACTCGTTTGCATGAGCAGAAATGACCTGCATGTGGGAAGCTCACGTGGCTGCTGGTAATGGTTGCACAATAAGTACTATAACAAAGAGGAAAGGATGAGAGAGAGCAACAAGAAGTAACTAATTTAAAACTCTGCTCCGGTGCTCCCTTACCTTTCAGTCTTGTTGACACCTGGAGCTTTATGTCACATCACAGAAGACATATGGGATCATTACTCAGGCTTCACCATCACACCAGCACCAGGTAAATCCACTCAGGAAGCTCCTGGGATGACACATAAAGGTAATAAACTGATGCTGGTAGGATGGAATATCGCGATTTACCAACGTATTTTTAAGACCTGGGAAAATTCATTCCAAAGCCTTTATCTAAAACAGAAAGTATTAAGGCTGCAAAGTCAGGCTCGCACTGAAATTAGAAAATTTCAGCATTACAAAAAGCAGCCAGGAATCCTGTAATTAAAGATTCCTTTAGGGCATATACATGGAAAGGCAACCTTTATTCTGGCATTTTCTAACTTCAGTGTACTCGCAAATTATGTACATTCTGGCAAAGATTTTGTATCTGTAAAATGTATATATTATATATAGAACTGAATTAATCTCTGATATATTTCTGCCTCATAAATATGGTTTCCTGCTTCCATGCTGGAATCTACAGCATTATCATATTCACATGCCAGTTGCTGGATTTATTCTTGATAATCCAAAGGCTGAGCCTGGCCATGGCTCAGCCTCTCCAAATTTCAGTCTTATCTGGCATTTTTTCTAAGTCACCCAGATAAATTATCTCAATGTCCCGAGGTAAAGTGATTCTCTTGTCCAGGGGCTCTGGAGAGCTCCAATATTTTTTTTCTTCCTCTGACACACAATTACGAGCTCAAGTGCTAAGACTGATGAACAGAGGGTTGTGTTTTTTTTATTCTTTTCCACTGATACAATTTTTTAAATGTGTAATGTTGTACCAAGAATTTTGAAAGAAAAGAAGTAGCTTTTAAAACACTGAGTTAGCAAGAGTGTGGCAAATTCATTTCAGTGTGCAACAAGGCACATAAAGAACGACCAACACAGTGAGTCTGAAAATAATCTTCCTGTAGAATTAGAAAAGTGGAAGAAAGGCTGGTTAAGGAGACCCACTAACTCATCTTCTTGCAAGTCATATAAGAACATGACATATTCATTTGCACTTGAACAGATTATTTCGTTCTCCAGAAGAAAGAAAAACAAAGTCTCCTATAATTTTTTGCCCATAAATTAAATAAATGAGTTAATGAATTAGAAAGGGGGAAAAAAAAAGAGCATGTTTAACTTTTATTGCATTCAAATTTTGAATTATAGACAGGGCTCATTTTCATTCATGTCCTCTTTCCGTGATAGAAATGTTCTGCAAAAGCAGTGAAACTGCTTTTTGTAGCACCCTTTAAGTGGAAGTTACACAAACACTGGTCCCATTTAATTCAGTAAAAACTGAGGCCCCTGTTCGAACTGAGAGGAGGGTACAGAAGCTGCAATATTTCACCTGCACACCCATTCCACAGCCCCCTTCCTTCTTTCCTGCCCAGGTACACTTCCAGGGAAAAAAAAGAAAAAAAAGGCAGGCACAGAACGAAGCATCCTCTGACATATTCAGAGAATCGACGTGTCCACTGAAAACATATTCCCAACATGCCAAGAACATGGACCGTGTTTGGGTCAGGAGATCCGGCCTGCTCCCAGGGAGAGGTTAATGGAGGATGATTGTGTACGCTTGCTGCTCTTACTCAAATATCACTTCCTTATGACAATAAGCATTACTTAATCTGCAAAGGTCAATGAATTGCTCTTGAGTTCCTTCCAAATGCCTCAGCAGTGAACTTTGTCATTTTTAATACCCATTTCTCAGCAAAGAACTGGTGGTACAGGTTTGAGGCTTAGAATGTCTCTGCACCTGTGAACACCTTTCATTGCACTGTATTTCTAGCACTCCCCACACAGCTTTAGAACTGTCTGGCCTAAGCAGAGACTCCCCTGCAGAGTTCACTCTCAATTCGCACAAGCTAAGCAATAATGAGCTCAATTTTCACTTTTTTTTTTTTAATCTTCTTGCAATATAAATGATTAGCCAGAGTAGTGAATGTGAAAACAGAAACACAGTGATGTAGGAAAACCGAGATATGTCATCACCTGCAGCGTGACCATGGTGAAGAGCAGTTCAGATGAGCAACTTACTCTGCATTAGATCACTTAAAAAAAGAGGTGGACACACTGCAGCTCAACAGCTTGTCAGAAGTGCATAAATGCACAGAGAATGGTATGAATAAGCACACCCCTAATCCTGGGAGATGGACCCCACAGCTGCTGACTCCCCTTTTCACCCACGGGGGGCTCCCCTGGAACCAGGCATGTTTGTGTGGATCCCCAGAGCCTCCAGGTTTGGGGATAAATCCTGACCCAGTGAGGATAGTTTGAATAGCACCAGAAATCTCCCTGCAGGACGAGGACTGCAGGGTTTAACTTAGCAGGTAGTGGAATGCACAAGCACAGCACAGAGACAAGACTGGGGAATTAGGCTGCTGGCAAGTAGCAGCTGAAAGCTGATTGAACACAACAGATTGGGCTTTCAGACTGGACAGATAGGCAGCAGCTATTTAAATGGAGCATTAACAGTTTTGTTCTTAATTATTTCCAAAACTCCCAGCTAATGCAAACTCAGTATGACATGTATTTTGGCCTCAATTAATTACTTGCTGTTTCTGTGGGAATGCAGTTAAAAGAAAGTCGGGTGGTTTGTTGAGAATTTCTGCCTCTTTAAAATCGTTCTCTGAAGTGCTTGGCTTCTTTCTGCAAACAGCTGTCGTGGAAGTAACTGAATCTATACCTCACAAAAACGTTCACTTTCTCCATTTCAAGTGGAATTTCTTCCTGAAATGACACTGCCCTGCAAGCCAACAAATGGTCACCGCTCTGCCCAGTGGCAGGTGGAAGGCCGTGAAACTCCAGAACTAAATGTGGAAACTTTATGCCTTCAGAAAAGGGAGATTCCTATCTTGCCTATCTTGCATCTTACTTTTTTGGTCTGGGAGGGCCTGACATTGTGGCATTTCTATGTCTGGGACCGCTTTTTCTAGAATTTTCTAAAAGTATATTACTGGGAAGTTTTATCGCAGATACTTATGTAGTTTGTCATGTGAAAGCCACAACAGCTGGTTTACACCTCAAAGAATAAACAATTACTAATAAAAATGTCAGACCTCTCCCAAACATCTCTGAAATAAGAGTATGGCCTTCCAAAACATGTTTCAACAGACTGCTTTCATGCAGCTACTTCCAAAAGAAGCGTCTGTATTTTCTGTACATCCTCCCTGATACTCAGCCTGTATAAAATCTCTCTCATCGATACTAATCCAATATGGATCCAGACACACAATAGCGCTTGTGACAGATGGGACAGAATGTACTGTGTGACATTCATTCAGCCTGTGAGAGGACAGACACATAAAGATTATGGCAGCATAAAGTAAAAGAGGTTCATGTAGACAAACACATGAAGAACTGCTGGCTGGCACAAAGCCAACCATCCAAAAATCTGACACATATTTCTACTGTCATGGTGAATTTCTAGCCCGAGATTTTGATATTCTCTTCCCAAAAAAATCCCATTCAATGTGTCCTTTTTATTTCATCGCACTTAGGAGAGGGAGAATGTCCTCTCCCCAAATTGAAGTAAAAATGAATTTAACTGAACCTCTTTTCTAATCAGAATAATTGAATTGATTCTTCTTTGAGCCAAAACAGCAAAAAACCCAACTACTGGTACTGCTTTGGTGTACCATGGCCTTCAGGCCTCTTGTTTGGATGATTCAGAAGGAATCAAAATGTACAGAAATAGGAACAAAACCCAACTTTGTATGTGTCAGCCAGGACCAAACAAAAGGATTTAACTGGAAAGTCTTGGTTTCCAGTGGCGTCCACAGTTTTTCAAGCAAAAATTGTCAATGTATAAAGCAGTTGAGATGAGCTGCACACATCCCACACCACATGGACAGACATCTCTTTCCCATCAGCCATGATGTCTGTACAGGATGAAACACAGAAGCAACAGTTGTTCACGGCTCCAGCACCCAAATTCAGCATGAAATTGCTATAAAATACTAATTCCAGTATTCCGCGGCCTTAATGGACGTCACAATGTAGAACCAACTTGTCTCAATGTACGAGGATATTGGATGCTCCAAATTTTCTTATGGATGATGAGCATCCCCAGGTTTTGAGGGAATACCTGCCAGATTCCCACAGCTCAGTGATTGGACACTTTTTAAAAAGTGGTGCTTGCCTTTAAAGGTCAGTTTAATCAGGGAGATGTCCCGGCTTTGCAGAGCAGCAGGGAGTTCTGCACAGAAAATATGAATTAGCAAATCCTTTTATCCCCTCCTACAGTTGTCATAAACAGGTGCTGCATGGATCCAGGCCAGAAACAATCCATGTCTTTACCATTCTCAAGGAGATTTTCATTTGTCTTTCTTCTTAAGTCTTTTCTGTGACATCTGAAATGAGAAAACTCTTGTATCTGCAAGATAATCAAGTTCACATTTGGGAATGGTACATGAACTCAACACACTGCCCCGAGGCTCAGGCCTGAAGGAATTTCAACTGTGCAGAGATGGAATATGCAAAGACAGGAGGTGGTTTAACCCAGCAGGCACTAAACCCCACACAGCCCTTGCTCACACACCACAGTGCACCAGCTCCTGGGAAGAAAATTAACCCTGTCCCAGCCAAAACCAGGACAGGGGAACATGGTGACACTGCTAACTGTGAGAATAGATGGGAATTGCTGGATTGGAAAGGCAAACGTGCATGGAGAATTATATTTTTTGAAACGACAGTGCTTCTCACTCCCTTTGCATGGGTACCAAGAGCTCCACACGTGTTGCTCCAGCTCGGTGCCACCGGGAGCTCCCCAGGTGAATGCAGCACCAAGCAGTGCAGCCGAGCCACTGTGGAGTAGCAACAGTGCTGGTTGTATCCCTTCAGTGCTGCAGAACTTCTGCCTGCCACACCTCAAATATTCCTGGAGTACCTGCTGCTCCTCCTCCCCCTCCTGAGCGGCTGATTGGAGCTCCAACGTGGCCCTAATTTTGCAGCAGGTCTCAACAGGTAGAATAAACAATCCCCAGCATTCATGGCACAACAGAGCAGACTGAGCAGGAATTGTCTTTCAGCAGTTGCTATCCACAAGAGACAGACTCTGTTTTCCAGTTAGGAATTCTGGATAAAAGTTCTGAACGCCAGATGGACAGTTTGCACCATACCTTCCATTTCAGGTACAGATGTGAAACAGATTCTTGAATTTCCAGTCAGTACAAGGCAGAACAACGTCTGAAAATGCTTTTGCTTTCTGTTTGCAGACACTGGAGAAGAAAATCTCTTTTCTCCCCAGTGGAGTGAGCTTTAATCCAAGCTTCATTTCTCTAGTCCATTGAAGGCAACATTACACAAATGTGTCCAAAAAGCACAATTTGGTACTGGATGTTTTTCACTTTCCCTGTGCTGTAAACAAAAAAATTAGATTATTTTAATTTTTCATTTTATTTAATCATTCTCTTGTACCTCATATGTATCTCTTTGTCTGCCTATCACTATATTGTCACTGAATTTTGTTACTAAATGCCATTATTTTGTTTTAAAAATAGGGCAGAGAGAAAATAGGGCCCGCATGGGCCAGCGTTAGAGTTAGAACCGTATTTTTTTTAAATTCAAATCCATTGTTCATTAAAAAAAACCCTCAGAATCTTTATCTACCATGCGCTTGGATTTTAAACAGTATTTTGCCCAGTTCAAAGATTCTGTATTATGTCTCCAGCTCGCTTTTTCTTAGAGCTATACAGCTGGAGCACAAAAGTGTTCTGAAATGTCCCAACTGAATTTCAAATGAATATCAGAAATAGGCAAGGATATACATGATACATGCAAAATATGCATCTGGGGAAATCACAGAAGATCTAGTTTCCACTAGTTGGTTATACATAAATTATTTAGGCACTAAGCCTGTTGATTAGCTGGAGGCAAAGATATCTATTTTAGGTGTACTTATGGTCAGGATTAAATCATGAAACTTGGATGGCATTGTCCACTAAAATCATTTCAGCAACCTCTTTCAAAAATTAAAGAGTCTCTTTTTTTTATCACTTTTCAATTTTTCTAAATGTTTTTTCTTGTTACTTTTTCCTTAACAAATAGGACAGGATTTTTGAAAATCATGTGATGAATGTCTTACAAAACTACACCAGAAACTATTTCGGGTGACTGGAGAAGAAAGAGGACTGGGAGCCAGGAGACCATTTCTATTTCTAGTTCTGCCATAGACTGTGTGACTGTGACTTTGAACCTCAGCTCCCGTTCCTGTGAAATGGGGATGAGAATCCTGTTCTCTCAGGGATGTTCTCGAATACAATTTTCATTTTCATGGAGGTTTATGAAATGCTCAAGACCCCTGATTAGAAGCTGCGAATGCAAATAATAAATCAAGTAACGGCAACCACAGTAGCAGCACTACTATTATTATCACTGCTAATAATAATAATACTACCAATAATGTTTGTTAATGTTATTAATATTAAATTATAAGCTTGATAGCATTGTTCTCATGGAAAGCCCAACCTGCACATGGCAGGAAAATCCTTGTAGCTCACTTCTAGGAACAGGAATGCTGCCGGCACAGTTTCAACATGGGAGTGGAAAAGAATTCTTTAAGTTCTTCATCTGAGCAATTGTAGGTGGTAAAATTAATATCTTTTCAATACTGCTTTGTGACATGGGAGCAGAAGCATCTTTAAGAGCTTAAAAGTATTTTTAAAATATGACTCAGGGGAGGTTTTCTTTTTCTAACAGAACTGGGGGAAAAAAAAAAAAAACACCCAGGAGTTAAACAATCTTTTAGAAATCCAAAACCTTGAAATAGAACAAGAATTGTAGGTCAGGATAATTTGAGTTCACATGCAACACCATTGACATATAATAAATCTATGCATAAGAAGCAGAGAAAACCAGATTTCTCATATTGGAAGCCTTGAGCTCTGAGAGATAAACTATAAGAATTTTTGTTCTGTGAGTGACCAAAAACTACCAGAGGTAATTTTGGAGGCTAAAACCTCTTTGAAAATCTCTCATGTCTGTGAAATACTTATATGGGTTGTATTGAGTGGTAGAAATGAGGTGAGGAAGTGGAAACATAGAAGATCAATAAAACATTTAATCCACTGAAGAAAAACGTGTTCAGGGTTGGTTAGAGTCACATTAATAGAGAATGAAGACAGTCCAGAAGCTTGTCTTTTCCTCCTGAGCAGCCCATGTTGGGAAGCATTTGTGAAGGCCAAATGCTTGAAAGGTAGGGGAAGGTGACAGACACACTGTAATTGTACCCATTAATCTTACCACAAAAATAGTGCCTTTTAAAAAACAAAACCGGAGTGGATTGCAGGTTCTACAGATTTCTGAGGGTTCAGACTGGAAGAATTTAACTGGTGAACCAAACAGAGCATTTGGTTTCAATCCCTCATTTTGCCTTATTTCACTAGAGAGAGAAAAAAAATCACCTTAAAAGAATTTTGTATTAAATAACCAATAAAAGAGCTTGTTTGATGGTATGGAAGAACTTTATCAGTGTCTGAAAACTGAAGTGTGTTACTTCACTGTGTTACTAATAACTACCTATGAGTCTGGAGGAAATCCTCCGCGAGGAACACAGAAACTTCAGCTTGTGTCATATCTCAAAGTGTCACCCATCTAAGAGAAGTGGTAGTCATGTGCCACTAGTCCCAAACAATGGCTGAAAATGGAGTCATCTCCATGACTAAGGGAAGCTTTTCAATCTTACATTATTGCTGCTGGCATGGAGCGCACCTGCATGTCTTCCCTTCAGCCTTGGAAAGTCAGACCATGTGACTTTTCCCCGTGATTCAGCAAATCTGTGGAATGACAGACACCCGTGGCATGGCAGCACTGTTCATGTTACTGTGCTACAACACTGAAAAAAAGGAAATATTGTTGTATGAACACCTTGATTACAGCCTCTGACGGGGTCAAGAGATCAAAAAAATGAAAGAAAAAGCTTCAAACCCAAGTCATTCAGATGGTTCACTGTAACTGAGGAGTATTACTGTACAAAGCCCGAGTAAATAAAAGGTGAAAAGATAAAAAATGGCATTACTGAGCTACCTCCTGGTTGTCACTGCTGGTCTCAGACAAATATGAACATGCACAGACTAATACAAATATATAAGAAGCGTAGCTGTTTGTACTTTCCTTGGACATCCTTTCCTTCATCCGTCCTATCCCAGATGGGATCATGCAAAGCGATGTGCATGAGCACAACCCACCATTTTGCTTTCAGTGTGTAGAACTGGTTTTGTTCCCAAGGAATATCTATGAAGCAGGAAAGGACTTTGAATTTATAGTATCCCTAGAGAGGGATACAATGGTACTAAAAACCCAGAGCAATTATTGCCCTACCTTGTATCTGGGAGTTTCCAGGACTTCTCATCAGCCCACTAAGGACCAGGGGAGCTCACCTGGCCCAACAGTGTAAAATACATCCTGAAGAGAGTGAAAGGTAAAACTCTAAATGCCACCTTAGTATCTCTAACATACTCAAGAAACACAAAAGGAAACCATCCCAAATAATGGAGTGCTAACACTGTAAGAAACAAGGCTGTGTTGTGTGTTCACGTGTCCAGTTTCAAACTGGTTCTGCTCTCCCGACTGAGGGCTTCCAAACTGAAGCAACTTCTTTGCTCAGGAAGTGGTGGTCCACGTCCTGTAGGAAAATAATTCAACTTTTATTGCACTATTAAGTTCTACAGATCATACTATACAGTGTGATCACAGCTATGACACTACCATTACCCATCAACTCGTTGCAGATACAGAAAATAGAGCAATTCTGTGACACCTTACAAACAACAAACTGCCATTTTATAAATGCTGTGCTTGGCCACACAGCCCCCCACAAGCTCAGCAGCATCCTCAGCCCCTTCTACAGAGAGCAAAACTGAGATCCAGAAACCCACGAGGAATATTTACATAGGAAAAAAATGGCAGCAAGCTGCCAAATTATTCAGAATTAGACCTTAATTAGATGGATAATTCAGGTCAGGATGAGATAAGAATTCAAATCTCATGGGCACCAACCAGTGCTTTATTTCTAAAGTAGTTGTGCATTTTTAAGACAACAGTCAAGATGATTCCTTTTCCATAGAAACAACTTGGCCATCAAATTTGGATAAATCATTCTTTTCTAGATATGCACAGTGGATCTTGGTTCTGACATAATGTTTCTCTCTCCCATACTTCTAGATGTCCTACTGACATCAGAACGGGATAGAAAAAGATTTTCCCAAGCAGGGAAATGGAGATTATTGTGGCAAATACGCTAATGGAGTCTTCAGCGACAAACCAAATGACTATAAATGGGATACAGAAATAAAATGAGAGATGTACCAACCCAACCTGTGATCTCTTACAGTTACTGTCACTGAGATCAGAATTCCAAGGCAGCAAGGAGCTGCTTTGTGCAGGAACAGCAATCCCGTTCTAGAAATCTCCCAGCAGCAACACTATCCTTTGTGTTCACATTCTCTTGGTCTCTGTGGAAGTCAAATTCTACCTGCTGCTGATACTGGAATGCACACTGCCAAGGAATAAAAATTATTCAGAATAAACTCAGATCACCTTAATTATCAACATTCAAACTCGTATTTTATCACTGATTTCTTTGCTGGGTTTGTGTAATTGTTTCATGTCAGGATTTTTTTTTGCATTTTGCTATTTAAGCTATAAGCTTCTTAAAGGGGGAGAGAGAGGGGAAAAAACCCCTTGACATAATACCGTGAAATCAAAGAGCAAGCTCACTGGAAAAAACAGTTACTATATTTAAACTGCATTATCCTATGACAGAACTGCAGATTTAAAACCTTTCCACTTTGATACAGCACTTTTGCAGCATTTTAATGTGCCTAAGTAGATTTCAACTGGCTGAAACATTTTAATAACTGTAATTTCAGAGGAATAAAATAGTACCGTGGGAGGAAGAAACAATGCCCCCATTTGTCACTCATGAAGACTTTGGATTTGAAATCGGCTGGGGAGACAAGAGCAATGAGTTTGGTGGTCTCAGCCTAAGCCCCATCGGGCGATTAGCCAGGCTGCAAAAATCAGGACATAATTTGGCACAATTAAGCAGAATATGATCACTTTGTCTATGTGCACTGAAAGAGATCCAGGCCTGAAATAATAAGGCTATTGCAGGTCAGCATTCAAGTGTATTGGCTCAACAGCTGGCATTTTGTGTGGTGCCCTTCTGTGCTGTGTTTAGCTCCACTCAAAACTATTAATCTTGTTTGAAAATGGAGCTACAAAACGTATGTTTTTCTGTACAGCAAGAGACAACTCACATTACGACCAGTAACTCTGCTGTGAATCTGCTTTGCAGCAATAGGGATGACTTAATGTTATTGCAATTTGAAGGAAAGCATCCTGCAGTCCTCTCTCAGGCCAAATTCCCATTTACTTCAATTAGTAAGCATTACAGGAACTGTTTTAATGCTGCTGCCTGATGTGTTGGCTGCTTCTTCGTAATATATTACAGTGAAAAAAGATAGTAGGCCAAATGTATGGATATATCCTTCCATTATGTGAATGGAATTTCACCGAGGCCAAAGCTGCCCCGTTTTGTTGTGTTGCTTTCTGAGGTACCGCTCCGAGGGGTTCCAGTCTAAAAACAAACGGCAACTTCCCAGCGGCAAAACAAATTGATTTTCCTTCCTTAAAAAGGGAGAATGCAAAGCTCTCTGCACCTGCTGGGAGTATGAATCACCTGGAGCTTTCGTGGGCTCGGTGCTTAAGGCAGAGCTGAGGTGCTGTCACTCTGATTTGGGTCAAGATAACTATCTTCGTTAAGAGACAAGGCAAATGTCATCAGAAGCTTCATGAATCCTTGCAGAGAGATGGGAAACAACACTGATTTCAACTCACAATTCTAAATTTGTATGATATCAAGCGATGCCAAATTTAGCAGGTACTGCTTCTGCGGCAGTGTCTACATGGGTATTTGTAGCGCATTCTGCGCTGTTCTGTCTAGACCAAGCACTGTATCTGCAAATGTTCTTCAAAAGTGTAGCTGCCAGAAGATTTGGAAGGTGCCACTTGCAAAGAAATCCTCATTGGTCAGCAGGATCAGTCTTGCACATCTGGGGAAAGACAGGGAAACAACTGTGAAGGAAACGCTGAGGTTATTCTGCTCTGGGGAGAAAGAACTGTAGACCGGTCCTTAATTCAGTCATTCTTCTCTCAGAATTCCCTGAATCATAACACAACACATGACAGAAATAAACACAGGCAGAGGACTGTCCAGAATCTTTCCAGATTTTATGTTGGGTCTATGCTTAGGATGGAAAAAAAGGGGAAGAATGAAGTCATCTAATATTAATGCATGAGAGAGAAACAATGAAAGCGGAGTTTACAAACTGTGGCTGAACTAGTGGATCCCAGAGAATACCAAGAGTTCTCCAGGATTCATTAGAATGCAAGCTCTCTTTGCCTTCCTAGCAGCATTTTCCTCCTACTAACAAGTTAGATTGAAAGAACACCATATCTACTTTATCATACACTCTGCCAAGCCCTAATTGCACATGCCATGGCTCTGGTATGCTTAAAATTCCATGAGCCTTTTTGGAAACAGGCACAAGAAGGAAACCAAGAGTGACATAAGAAGTATATCACAGGGAGAAATAATAAGAAATATAATCTGGGATTCTTCCTAATATCATTTTGTTTTGCAAATTGCTACTGATGTTTAATTGTAATGCTTAAAAATAGTACGAAAATGAAAGGCAGGAGTTTCAAGTCCTTTGCAGGTGCTCTTGTATATAAAGGTTTTTAAACACACTAGTGTGTAAAAATACTGCTGTGGTAAATGTATTTTTTAAAAAAAATTATGCATAATGCAGGTTATATTAACTTGGTAGAAGGGAAGAAACTATTCACATAGATATACTGTGCTGTTAATCAGTGAAATACGTTAATTCAAGTTGCTGATGTTATCCTGTATCTGATCGTTGTGGAAATTATATATTTTTTAATGTTGCATATGTACTTACTTGTGTGTTAGAGGATGCTAAAAACTTAGGTGTGGATTAGGTAGGCCTGTGACAGGCATTTATCAGCAGTTTTGTTGGGACTGAGTGCGTATTTTCAAAGATATATTGTTTTAATTTCAGATGCATGTGCACCTTGTGACTTTGGTTTTGGTTTGGGGATGATGGGATCATGTGCTCATACGATGTCAAGAAAACGATTACAACTGGTTAAGAAACATACAGTAAACTATATGAACTATATACAACTGCCACATTGACATTCTTCACCTCTCTAACAGGCTCTATTTAGGTGCAGTGTGAAGTTGTGGTATGAAAAGGAACATAACTGTACTGAGGCAACATTTGGCCATGCTGATTAATCCTGCTGATAAGCAAGATAAAATTAATATGGGCATGGCATGGAATAAGTAATGCCTTACCTGAAGTAGGTCATCAGATCTAACTCACGAATTTTCATTCAGAGCTGCCCTGTGAAGTGTGGGATGTCAAGTCCTCCTTACCTGGACCTTGGCCAGCCACAGAGGAATCTTTTAGAGCAGTTGTACTTTTGCTAGAAAGGATATAGGGCCACATATACCTTAGAACATCGTAATTTCACATGGGGTGTCCCCTCTCCATCCTTCTTTTGCTAACACAGAGACAAGACTAAGATATTTCGTTCCGGATCAGACATACAGTTGCTTATAGCGTGGTGCTGTGGGTGGTTTATAAGTGATGGAAATGCAGATTGTATGTAGGATCTGCATTTATATAAGCCAGCACACATGTAGGGATCAGCTTCTCTATTTGCACATGCATATATATATACAAGAACATCTCTTGGCACCAAGTTTTAAAGGAAAGCTGTTTACACTGTGTGCTGAATTACTTGCCATGTTGTGTGTTTCTGTTGCAGGTGTATTAATGTCAGTTGGCGCTGATTTCTCCCTGTTTTGTGTTCATTGAAGTGTCTGTGAATTGCCGGGTGGGATGGCGGGATCAGGCAGTTTTCTGTGTTCTGTATCAGCGCCGAGATACGGCGCTGAGGGAAGCTGGGATCTCACCCCACACGCGGCGCTGAAATCACACCCTGCAGCTCATTCCTCCTCACGTTATCGCCGCGCGAGCCGGGGCTGAGTGTGCTGTCACTGGGATGTGTGCGACGGGAACGGGGGGAGCTGTGGAAAGGCCACTGCTCGGTGCCAGCGCAGGGCAGGACCTCTGGGGAAGGGGACACGCAGGGACATGGCCCTCACCTCTGCGCACTCGTGATGGGTGAGGCTTCTGTCACGACAGCGGTTGGTGCAGCCCCACAGAATCACAGAGTCGCTGGGGTTGGAAGGGACCTCTGGAGATCATCCAGTCCAACCCCCTGCCAAGCCAGGGTCACCTGGAGCAGGTGGCACAGAAGCGTGTCAGGTGGGTTGGGGACGTCTCCAGAGAGGGAGAACCCACGCCCTCCCCGACTGCATGACGCTCCTGTCACGACTGAGTTAGGGGCCGACACCACATTACCAGTCTTGACTGGATGATGCTCCTGTCGCGACAGACTGCGGCAGCCCCACACACCCCCTTTGCCTGGATGGTGCTCCTGTCACGACCGAGGTGGGGGCAGCCCCACACTCACCCTTTGAATGGACGATGTCCCTGTTATGACTGAGGTGTGGGCAACCCCACGCTCACCCTTTGCCTGGATGAATCTGGTTTCACCACAGCGCTGAGGGCAGCCCTCACAGGACGGCTGGCTTTCCTGTCACGACACGCGCCGGTGAAGCCCCGCGCCAGCACCGCCGCGACGCCTATCGCGACAGCGCGGCGGCAGCTCCCCCTCAGGGGGCAGCCCCGCTCCCCCTCAGGCGCGGGCTGAGGCCGGCACAAGAGGGCGGTTCACATGGGGGCAGCGGGGGCGGAAAGGCGGCCGCCGCACTTGCGAGGCCGTCCCGGTGCGCAGCGGAAGCGCGGCCGCCGCCCCATGAGGCGCCGAGCGCCGTGAGGGAGAACGGGCAGAGAAACGACCCGCGCTCCGCAGCGGCCGCGCCACCGCCATCGCCTCAGCGCGGCGGGGCGGGGCCGAGCGCTGACCCCGCCCCGCGCCGCGGCCCC
>VXAY01007103.1:3217095-3278516 GCA_013399855.1 Oxyruncus cristatus | reverse complement strand
CCTCCGCCGTGAGAAGTGAGGTGGGCTCGGGCTGCTCTGTGGCGGGAGAGGGTCTATGGTGGTAGCAAGGGGGTGGTGAGGGCTGAGCAGGGGTCTCGCCGCCGCGCCCGCCGCCGCTGAGGAGGAGGAGAAGAAGAGGGAGGAGGAAGAGGCGAGGCACGGCACCATTTGCTGCTCCCTGCCCCGGCCATGGAGAACGCGCACACAAAGACTGTGGAGGAAGTTTTGGCTTATTTCGGCGTCAACGAGAGCACCGGGCTCAGCCTCGAGCAAGTCAAGAAGCTGAAGGAGAAATGGGGCTCCAACGGTAGGTGAGGCGGCCCCGCCGCGGGGATGCTGCCGCCGGCCTCGCCCTCTCCCCGCTCGGCTCCCTCTCCCACCCCTCTCTCCTCTCCCCCATCCTTCCCGGGGCCTTGTGCGAGGCCTAACGCGTGTGCACTGGCAAAGCCGGCATCTCTTCCAGGACCCGGAATAGGAGCGAGGGAGAGAAGATGGCTGACTTGAACTCCACCTCGTGGGTTTCTTTCAATCCCGAGCTCGCAGGGCTGCTCTGGGATGGAGGATGTCACCTCCGATCCCTTTCACCTTAACGGTGGGGAACCTCCTTCCATTCTGAATTGACGCCCCTTGGGGTTTAGTGGTTTTTGGTTTGGTTTTTTTTGTCCGTCTTGACCTTCATTTTTCTTCGATTTTCGCTGCCTTTCTGCCCCGTATTTTATATTCTTCTCTCCAGTCGGGGCGTAGAATTCAGCCGATAAGATTTTTTTTCTTTTTTTTTTTTTTTTTTTAATCCTTGCTGCTTGGCCGTCCTAGTCCCTTCTGAACTCCCGTGCGGTTGTGTAAAATTGAAAATCTGTGAGTAGATTATACGGTGGAGGTGGTTTTTTACCTTTAACACTGCTTTTATGCCTCTTGGATTACTAAATCTAGTTGCGGGGAAATAAAGGGGAGAGCAGAAATAGGGAAATAGCCTTAAAATGGAGGAAAGAACTTGAAACATTTTGAACGAAGTTTGATGGTTTGGGGTGGTTTTTTTTAAAGTGAATGTGGAGGAAAAGCTTTGTCAGAAAGCGTTTGAAAAGCATTTTGAGCCTTTGACCCTTTGTGCAGCAACAGCACAAGCCCCACAGCTGGCTGGAGTGATGACTTGGCTGAATTATAACCCTTGGCACATTCCGGCGAACCTTTGTGTCTTAAAACGCAAAACTCTCGGGCCCATTCACGTACTGTGGTGAAAAGAGCCACCTCAATGTGGCTTTCAGAGTGTCTGTCAAATCCAACCCAGCTGAGTGTGTAATTCAGGAACAATACCTGGTGGATGCCTTATAACGCTCTAACGTGTTTCTTCAATGATTTCTTTCTTCTGACATGCTTCCTGGAAAAACCTTCCACGGACAGAGTTGCCGGCTGAGGAAGGTGAGCATGTTTGTGAAATCTTCTCCCAGTGCTTGTTGATAATTCATCTTTTTTTTTTTGATGTGCATGACCAAATGGCTTTGTTACGTATTGCAGGAAAAACCTTACTCGAGCTTGTGATCGAGCAGTTTGAAGACTTACTAGTTAGAATTTTGTTGCTGGCTGCTTGCATATCTTTTGTAAGTATGATTTATTCTTTTTACTTCCATAGGCTTCTGTATCTCAGAATGACATGTTCCAATGTATACAGAGAGAATTATTCTTTCTCAAGAGGTGGAATTATGAGATGCAAAGTAAATTGCTGTCTCTTAAATTTGTTCCTTTCCGTGGGGTTTCTGTAGGAAACAAAATTTCGGGAGAGTCTTTCATTACATGAGTCATAAGCACGTAACTACACTAGACAGGTATGTTAAAAAGTGCTTTTCATTCAGCCCGGTTTGCTGATTTGAGGGGGGATTTCCCAATGCTTTTGTTGGCTTTGAAAACTAACCTTGAGTAAGTAAGTGTTTAACTGGACATTCTTCTTGCCTTTGGGTTAATCGTTATCAGGCTCAATGTATAATCATTGGAAGACATTTTTGGATGCAGTGCAGACTGTAAATAGAACCTCCATGGCGAATATTCCAGTTGCCTTCCCTTCCTGATAATAGCAAGGTGACAGTTGTTGCTTTTGACAGTGACAAGAATGATGACGGCTGTGATGGCACCATAGTTGACCAAATTTGGTAACTGACCTTTGGATAGTCAAGTCATTAAATGGACATCTTCCTTTGCATACAGGATTAAAAGAACAAGAACATTTTTAACTTTTTTAAAAGGCAGTCTTTCTGCATTATGTGTAATGGGTATGTGCTCGCTGGAAAACTGAACCCAGGCTTAAGTGTAGGAAGAAGATGAAGTCTGTATGTCTTGGGGGAGCTGAACAACAGAAATAGAAGTGTGCAGAATATTAAATTGTTTAGGTAGGAGTAAAAGTTTACAGTAGACTTTGCCCTGTAGTTGTAATTAACTACTTTAGAAAAAAAATAAATGCTGCAGCTCTTGGGGGGGAGTGGAAATTGTGGTGACTCTTTAGCTGAGGGCAAACTAATTAGGATGGGCAGAGGAGAATGTGCTCTGAGGCAGTTGTGTTTGATGGGGAAAGGTTGCCCTGGTGTGGTGCTGCAGTTTGTGCTGTGCTGGTGATCCGCTCTTCCCACAGAGACACTTCTCAAAGGTCTCTGGTTTTGGTCTGCAGTACACCATTACCAGCTGAGCAATGACTGGTGACATCAGTCTTGACCATGGAGACAGATGTGCTTTACTCACTGCTCTGTTTCCTGCAGAGGAAATCAGGCTGGTTATAGAAAACTGAATAAATGGTCGTTCAAAAGCTTTTCCCCCCCGCCTTCCTCTTTGGCCTTTTCCCCTCCCAGAGGTCGAGAAGGGGATGTATTTTTGTTCCTGAAAAGTCAGGAGTGTTGCTGTCATCTCATGAGGCCAATGACAGCACAAAAGTTTGTTCGCCTTTCATGCCAAGGTGCATTATTTGTTTTTATTTAAAGCAAGTAAGTGAAATAAATATCAAATTCACCAAACTAAGCTTTCGTTGCTGAATCTGAGTAAGTATGAGACCAGGCTGACAGAGGTCATAGAACATACACTGCTGAATCCTCTTGGAAAACTTGATTAGTGGCTGAACTCAGTTGCTTTTTTCAGTATGGTTAATTTTCCTATCTAATTAAGAGGAGACTGTAGTCTGGAGTGTGGGATAGATCTGGGTTCTCTGCCTCTGTGCAGCTGACATGGTATATGACCTTGGGCTACTGCTCTGCCTTTCCTGTCTCCCATTTTAGTTATGGATTCACACTAAATTGTTGTCAGTAGTAAAGATTTTCTCTGTTTGATGACATGTAGGAAAATCCCTAGATATATTATAATTTTGGTACTTCAAAAGCACTTTGCCTTGTTTCTGGCTTTTTCTTTGCTCAGAAGGTGATTATCTGTCTGGTTTTAATAGGTTTTAACACTTTTTCTTGATGAAAGGTGTTGGTGTTTTTTCTGAGACTTTTGCAGTAACTGTAAAGAACTGTTGGGTATGTTGATATGAAGATTGTATTACTGCAAAAATAGGAGTAATTACATCACTTAGATTCTGGTGTCCTTTACCAGCTCTACATTGTCAATTTAATAAAATGTTAAAGATTCAGGTATGAGAGAGAGGATCTTGAAGTCAGTGTTTTGTGTTGTGGGAGTTTTTATGGTGATGGTGTTGCAGTCATAAATCATATTAGTTTATGGCTATTAGAACTGGCTGCACAGAAACAGCCATCTGTAACAGAGATCTGCATTAGGCTTTTGTGCAGAAACATTCCCTCTTCTCTACATGAACTCCTGTGTTCAGAGCTTGTGTGCTCTCTGCTCCCACCTCTGCCTGTCAGGGACGTGTCAGTGAAACAACTCAGACCAGCAGCTGGGTCTGGTGTCACCCCGGCTGATGGTTGGGGGCAGATGCTGCTGGTACCACGTCCCACATTCCAGGTCAGAACTGCTGTTACGGATGTGCTGGTTAGGGTGAAAGCCTTAAGTCTGGCCCTTGAAGAGCAACCATATAAATAATTTCTGATGGTGAGTAAATGCATCTGTGAATAGACTTGTCCCGGTCTTCTGTTGAATCTGTGAAGCCTCTGCAGAAATCAACCCGTAGAGTGTCTCAGTGGTTCTTGGCTTTTCATTCTTGATACTTGTGTAGCATGTACTCAGATCTACAGTATTTACTGAAAAGAACTACTTTCTCTGCTGTATAAATGATTTTGACAGGTTGCAAGATGTTAGCTGCATCTGATGTGGGATAGTTCCGTGGTGTGGATGCTTTAGGCAGTGGTGTGTGCTGAGCCGTGCAATCTTAGCTTTGCATCGCACTGTGATTTCCTTCTACAAGATACAACACCGGCTATAAACTCTGCCAAAACCTGAAGCATTTTACAGCATCCTAAGAGCATTCCTTCCCCTCAGTTATTCCTTTGATTCCTAAACTGATTTAGGAGTGAATGTTCTGGGAGTAGTGGATATCTGTGTTCAGATTAAAACCATATATTGTTAAAACAATCCAGAGATTTTTCTAGCCTTGTGAATTAGGATGAGTATAACCTAACTTGTGTTAAAAGGTGAGCAGAGGTCCTCCTGGAGGAGGTCTAAGATGTGGCAGTAAAAATGTTTCAAGCTTTGCCATGAAATCACCCCAAAAGCTACCTGTTAAGGTCAGCAGCAGAGAGTATGTGGCACAAGATAAGGGTTCCTGTAGAACATTACGTTGACATGCTTTTAGCTAAACTTAGGTTGCTCAGTAGCACAAGGGTGGTGGTGATGAAAATGTGAGAAGTCATTGTGATTTCATTTTAGGTTGTAGAAATTAAACTGTGGGTGCTGGGTATCTTCCCCCCCCCCCTTATTGCTATAATAAACACAAAAATACATTTGTTTTCTGAAGTATGGAGTAACGTATCTGTTGGGTGCTCACAATCTGCTAACCCAACAAAATTCTCAATTTTGTACTTAGACGTGTGGTTAAGATGTCTTGGTTTGTGTTCACATTGGCTTAATTTTCAACTGTTTTGTACTGAAAAGATGAATCACTAAAAGAGGGTTTTCTGAGCAGTAGTTGGTACTCTGTCCAAAATACACTAAAACTTTTAATTCATGGTATCCTGTGAGAAGGCGGCTCTCTTAAAAGCAATCTGTACATTTTACGTGGCCTGCTTTAATTAATCCAGGGCCCTTTGTTAGGATGAGGTCTTACTCCCCCAGCTTGATGCTGAGTTTCCATTGTCAAAATGAAAACCAAACAGAAATCCCTGTGAGGTTGCTGACAACGACGTGGTGTTTGCTTTTCATCTGTTGGTGGTGAGCGGGTACAGCCTGCTGGGCAACACAGTCCTGCCTCCAAACTTCCACTCCTTAGTTCTGTGTTTGTTACTTGATGATACCTGAGGTAACTTGTCTCCATAACTTACCTGACAGCACAGCGACACTTCGCTCGTGGGAGTGGAGAAAGCTGCGAGGACACTTGTGTTGCTGTAGCTGTTTTCGGCAGTGGTCACCTCATTGCTGGCTGACTGTGGCATTGTGCCTCTGCCCCCTTTTCACAAATAGCCCTGAAAACTGAGTGCTGTTTGCCTCTCACCGTGTGTCTTTTGCCTTAGTGTCCTGCAGGTCCACCCCTTAAGGCTTTGTTTAAAATAGGCTCTGCAAGCTCTGGCAGCCCTAAAGCAAATATGCTGAAGGAAAGTTGTCCTTTAAGCTGCTTATGTTGGCCGTTGATATGGGACTCTTATGTCTTGCTATTATTTCCCTTATGTTTTTAGATTTGAATTTCTCTTGAGCAATTATCTTATTTTTCCTACTCTTTCTTGAATACATGATGACTTTACTTACTGATGGTACTGCCTGAACAGTGCCTTGGAGATCAATGACCTGGAAATTAAACTGTTCTACACGCGACTCTTAACGTGATTAAGGCTGAAATATGGTGGGGCCCTTCTGAGTAGAAGTTAAAAAAAAAAAGAAAAAGATGTCTCATTGTAAACCTCTCCAGGGTCTTAAAAGTGTGCTAGTGGAAACTTTTTGACAAGGACTCAATGACTTGGACAAGAATTGTCTAGTCTTTACCAGGCTTCAGAATATGGGTTGTTGTTACCAAAAACGCTGAGCTAAATACTTGTATTGCTTGTTCTGCTTCTTCTTTGTTTTTACTGTGGGTTGTTTTCTATTTTACTTCAGGCTACTATCAAATAATAAACTTGATCTGTTAAGCGGTATGTGCTGGTTATCACAAGTATCCTCAATGGAGTGTTAATGTAGCTGTGGTCTGCTGTAACAAAACCAAGAACTCACAATGTATTCAGTTATTTTGATGTCTCTATTTACTAAAACATTCTAGAACTAGAGTTTGGATTGTTCCACTGTTAGTAATTGTGTGGAAAATTTTGGGGGGGAGAAATCTGTATTGCTGGCTCCCAGGATTAATTAGATACTTCATTTTAATCTTGTCACGGATCGATAATTTTGCCAGAAAAACAGCCATCAGATTCTGTACCCTTAGGATCTCTAACTTGAGTTCATCTGCTCTTTTTGAAATAATGGCTTATTGAAAGTAAAGATCCCTTGAAAACTTGATTTTGGCTCTCCTTGACACACTTGGATCTTGCTGTCCTTGCAGCTACTTTCCTTACCTCTGGAAGTTGTGGTCTTTCTCAGTGTTACTCGACAACACACATGGTCTTCATTCGGGGAAAGATTCTAGTTTAGCATCATGTAAAGCAAATGTTTTATTCCAGTTAACCTTGTAGGTGCCTGCTCGGATGAGAACATCACCAAATAATTGAATTTACTTGCTTTATTGGCAGCAAAATAGAGGCTCTACAGAATTTCAATAAAGAAAGGGAGGGAAGAAATAGATACCAAGCAGCTTTTCTGGTGGCAGAGTGTGACCTTGCAGACACAGAAAACTCTGAAAATGTACCATTGACTTCTCCTGTAGCTCAAATGGCAGAAGGTGTTAGAGGGGTTTGGATATCCAGGGGTGTGGGAGAAGGGAAGAAACACCAAGATGTGGAGGACATAAGAGATCCTCACTAAAGCTCTTCTCCAGAGGAATTACACAGCCCCTCGTTGTGTTGCCAGTTGGAACGTCTCAGTCCCCTTAATCGCAGCCTGGATCTTACAAGTTTATCCTTTTGTAATAAAAATTTGTTGTAGCGTTGGGTTTGCCTGACAGTCTGTTTTCTGCTGGAGGCTTTCATGCTGCTGCTCCTTCCTTTCCCCATCCTGGAGCGTCTCTAAGCTGAGCAATAGCTCGGAGCAGCATGTTGGGGGAATTATGGCGCTGCTTTAGTAACAGTTTGCTCTCTGCAGCCCTCAGTGATTCACTGTGCTGTTGCCTGACTACCAGCCCTAATTATCTCAACACGTTGTTCCTATTTACTGTCACTTTCCAGGCTTCCTGTTGCTCAACATGTTGACGAGAAAGCCCTTCCTCTCTGGTCATGTTGGCTTGACTTTTCCTCAGGAGCTGCAGAGCTCTGCAGAGGCCCTGCCACAGTCAAGTGACTGACAGAAGCCTTAAACTAGAGTGCGCTTGTTAAAGCAAATGAATGAGGATAGAATTTATGTGGAGCCTTTTATGCAAGTCATCAAGTTGATCCACCTTTAAAAATTGGGGGTTGTCAGCTACTCAGCTTAGAATTCAGCTTCAGTGAATTCACTCAGATGCTTCAATAAGACACTACTTGTATTTAAATAAGTAGATGCTTATTTTTTATGTTTACTCAACAAAAAATTGTAAAACTATTAACTTTTTTTGTCTAAGTTACTAGTAAAGGGCAATTAAACTTGGCTAAAATTCAGATTCAAGGTTTGTGATTTAGGTAGTCTGACTAAGCTGTATGCATTCTGTTTTATACAGTAAGGCATTTTTTCTTTTCTCATTGTCATAACTGTTGTCACGACTTCTGCTTTCACTTCTGAAGCAACAGTAGCAATTGTTTCCCAAGTAAATAGTTTACTCCTTTAAAAGAAGAGTGGCCTTTAAAATGAACTTTGTACTACTTTAGTAAAGATTCTTTTTCTTTTCCATTGCATATTGCCAACTCATTCATTAATTACAAAACTACAGCTTGGTAGGTTGAAACTTCTAAGATTGCTCAAGTCCAAGCAGTTGAATCTCTCAGGCTGAAACTTCGCAGGGGTAAAGTTTGCAAGGTGTCTGTGTCAATCGGTAACTTAAATCATTGTGTTTCTCTTACAGGTCCTGGCCTGGTTTGAAGAAGGTGAAGAAACAATCACAGCATTTGTAGAGCCTTTTGTAATCTTACTTATTTTAGTAGCCAATGCCATTGTGGGAGTGTGGCAGGTATGCAGAGATTTTTACAGCATCAGTTCACAAATGTTTGGGGGTTTTATGGTTTGAGAGGAAGCAGTGTACACTGTAGTGTTGGGTGCTCCATACAAAGCAAGAAGGATGTGTTGCTAACTTTAGATTCCTGAGAGTCAGCAAACCATAAAGCTTCTCGACACAAAGTGTTGACTTAAAGGTAAAATGAAAGCTTCAGAAGTGTTGCCAAAAAGGCAAAGTGCCCATCAGTGTGTTTGGCCACACACTGGTGAACACAAGAACTAGACAGGCCAGAATGAAGGCCTGAATTCAGGAAACAAATCAGATCTTGCAGAGCTCTGAACAATTGGATCAGCTTGCTTGGTTTTTTTTTTTTTTTTTTTTCCCAACTAAGGAACAAAGGATGCAGCACTTTTAATCTCATTTCTTGTCTGTTTTCTCTTGAGACAACTGCTATGTTTTAGTACATTATTAATGTGCTATTAATTCTCCCAGTTCAATTACTATGGTACCTATTAAGTGAACATCCAAAGACTGCATGTCTGTCAAAAGGCAGAAGTTTCTTCTGAAAACATCTAAATACCATGAAATTTTCCCTACATTATCAGCTGTGAGATGACTTAGATGGCTTTTTATAAATCATGGAGACAGTAATAACAGTAACATAGTCTGACACTTCCTGAGATGCCAAAGTGAGGTGGTTCTTATCATTTTAGCTTAATAATTTGATCACTTCAGACAGGGCATGTTTTATTAGAATTGTTATTCTGCAGATCAGAAGTACTCAAAGAATTTTTAGGGTCATTCAAGTTACTTGTACAGTTGGTTGGTTTTGGGTTTGGTTTTTGTTTGTCTTTTTTAAAAGGGATGGTGCTAATGTGACATAATTACTGTTTATCTTAATACAGTAGGTTTCATGCTTTAAAAAAAAAAAAAGGAAAACTCTCCAAAATAACAACAAAAATTAAGAGGAGAAGTCCTGTTAATGTTTAAAACATGTTAGAGAGGACCCTGCATGCTGGAAGAAGTGACATTGCTGCCACCTGTGCTCTGCTTTTTGCTAACCTAAGCGAGCTGACTGAAGACTATTCCTCAAAAAAATCCATTTTTCAGTAGTTCCCAGCTTGCTGCAAAACCACTGGAGCTGGAGTGGAGGGAAGAGGTCGTGTTGATCCAGGGGTGACAGCATTGGCCCCTTAAGTGTAATTTTATATTCAAGTCTTCATGAAGTAGTTGTGTAAGAGTTAATGTTTAACTTGAAACTTTGAGCTACAGCTTTGCAGCTCCGATTGTAAGCATGAAATGGAAGGTAAAGCTCTCTTTACAGCTTGGGGATTTTCTCGTGTAGTTGTATGCCCTATTGTAGGAAATAATCAATTTTTTCAGACAAGATAGTGTGCCAAGAATACCTGTCTATGTATTTCTACATGCAGTGAACTTCATTGTGAAACAGGAGTTGCTGCACAGATTAAATGACTCATTCCCTTGTTTTAATGGACATGGAAAATCGGTCACAGTGCTTAGTCTCCACCCATAAATGTATGTGTTCTACAGGTACTGGATGTGAGCAACTGAGTCATTGCCCTCAACCTTTCCTCTCACGTGCGCTGTCCCCAGAGAGCCATCTGTGAGTGCTTCAGTGCCTGGCAGGATGCTCTGGCTGCCACAACTCCAGGCAAACTGGGAGCGAAGGGATTGAGTGTAGCACACTGAGCTGGCTGAACCAGCTGAATCACAGAATCCTTGAGGCTGGAAAAGATCTTTTAAATCATCAAGTCCAGCCGTTAGCCTAGTGCTGCCAATGTCACCACTAAACCGTGTCCCCAAGGGCCACATGCATGTCTCTTCAATACCTGCAGATATGGTGACTCAGCCCCTTTCCTGAGCAGCTTTTGCTGATGCTTGAGAACCTTTTTGGTGAAGAAATTGTTCCCAGTAGCCAATCTAAACCTCCCCTGGTGCAACTTGAAGACATTTCCTCTTGTCCTGTCACTTGTTCTCGGGAGGGAGAAGGTCTCCCTGAGCCTCTTTTCCTCCAGGCTAAGCCCCCTCAGCTGCTCCTGGTGCTCCAGACCCTTCTCCAGTTTCATTCCCTTCTCTGGACACTCTGCTCCATCCTTTCAATGTCTTTCCTCTTGTGAGGGGCCCAAAACCGACCCCAGGATTGGAGGTGCCTCAGCAGTGCCCAGCATAGGGGGATGGTCTCTGTCCTGGTCCTGCTGGCCACACTGTTACAGGCCAGGATGCCCTTGGCCTTCTTGGCCACCTGGGTCACGTTGAATTGTTTTTTATTTCTCCTTTTTGAAGGAAAACGTGCGTTGAAGTAACCTTCCATTTGTGGGACTTTATTTTGCACTTCAAGGTTTTGTCTGATGTTGGCTCCTAGCTCATCCACAGGAAAGCAATATCATTGCTTTATTGGAAAGCATTATTGTGTTGAGGAGCAGAGTTAATTTGCCTGGTGGAATATGAGGCTGGTCTTAATTACAGCTTTATGGGTCTGTACTGGTATCTGCACTGCCTGGCTCTGAGCTGTGCCATGTAAATTCTAGTTCCTCGAGGTAGTTTTGTTAATGCTCACTTTCAGCTGCACTGTTACGTGGAAGTACCAAGTCCTTCAACCCTTGAATTTCTCATGGCTTTGTTTCTGCTTTGACATGCAGGAGGAATTTTTTATTATCTGGAAAAGCTGATGTGTATTTGAAGGGCAGATGGCGTAAAAACTATGTGCACCCTAGCATTATCTGTAATTATCAGGGCTAAATGACGTTTGGACTTGTCAATAGGCAGGGAAATGGAAAATAAGTTCCTTCTCCAAGAGCTGGAGAAGGAGCACTGATAAGCTGCTGGTTCTTATGTTGTCCTTTATCCAGGTGACATCACAATATTGATCCCAATCTCTGGTAGTGCTTGGTGAGAGAACTGCAGTTGAGACAGGAAAGCTGTTGTGTTAGTGGAAATAAAAGAGGTTGTCATATGTGGGGATTCGTCCAAGTTTGTAAATTGTTAAGAGATTCTGGGGAAGTTTCTAGTCTGTCTGCTTTAATTTCACTTTGGAGTCACTTGATTTGCTGAAACAAAGTCAATTTTATGTTGTTTGAGGTTTGTCTTGACTTGATCCTTGATTTCTGCCAGTAAGTGAAGTTCAGTAGTGCTTTTCTACTCCAGTCTGGCTCTAAGCTGCTCCAGCTGGTAAGGAACAGCCAAAATTATATCCATGAGTCTTAATTCTGTTTAGGGCTTTTTTATGTCAAAAAGCACGTTACACATGGATGTAACGCAGAGCTCCTTGTGTGGCCTCCCTGCAACAACACAGGGGATATTTTTGATGGAAAATGCTGCAGGGTTTCAATAAGGAATTTCGAGGTTCTAAATGCCCACAAACGCCTGAATTAGGCTGTAAAGATTTCCAGTCAGCAACCTCACAGGGGGAGGTGGGAGGGGAGTCACAAAATGTTGTGTATGAAAGAATGAAGTTGAGCTGAGTTGGTAGTATTCATATGATGATGCTTTTGAAAAATCAGATCTGACCTACTTATTTTTCCTTGAGGGCTTTTGAAATGACACATTTTTGCCATCTTTTAGGAAAGAAATGCTGAAAATGCTATTGAAGCTCTTAAAGAGTATGAACCAGAAATGGGCAAAGTGTACCGACAAGACCGAAAAAGTGTCCAGAGGATTAAAGCCAGAGACATTGTCCCAGGGGATATTGTGGAAGTGGCAGGTAAGACCCACCTATGTAGTACATACATGTATCAGAATATTAATGTAAAATTCTTGTGGGGGCTTTGTCTTAATAATTTGAGGCCCTGGGGGGAGTTTTCAGAGCCTCCTAAGTATATACCTCACTTATGAACAATTTTGTTTCTGTTTGTCTGTAATTACCTTAAATGTGCATTTGCACTGAGGGGATTGTTTTTTCAAATTGCCACTTAGTTTAATTGGTAGGTCTAAAAGCAAAGCGTCTTAATTGGAGTGGTGGTTTTAACACTTGTCACAACTCTAAAATGGTGTTTTCTAATGTCTGGGTTCAAAGTGTTCTAAAATTTGTCTGTTTTTTATCACAGAATACCCTTTTCCTTGCTTTTAAAACGCGTTTCCTTGGGTTTGGGAGTGCTGAGATTTTTATTTTTTTTTTTTAGTCATGCTCTTAGTTTTCATCTGAACTTGTTTTTCCAACTCTTACAGTAGCAGAGTCTTTGAACTTCTCTTCACAAATGTCTTCTGTCCTCTCAGCTGGTGTGACTGGCACGTGACATCGCTGTTTTCTCATCTTTCTTTATTCTTTCGTACTTCTTTTGCCTGTTGCTGTGGAGGAGATCTCAAACAGATAAACTATTTAGAGTAGAGCTTCCTATTTCTCCTCTTTAAGCATTTGAAGGGACAGTCTTAAGACTGGACTTTTGCCTTGAGCTTTCTTGCTATCCTAGACTTGCTCTAAAAGGCGCATCTTTATTTGGAAGGAGTGCAAAAATAGAAGTGTCATACACTTTTAGCTAAAACTCCATCGTTTTGGTGATAACGCCATAGCAATAATTCTTTCTCTAAACTGGGCTTATTGATGACTTTGGTATTTCCTATTCTTTCCCAGCTAAATGTAGGTGTTTGTTGCTAAATTTCAGGAGTGATTGCACCCTCATACTTTGTGGGTCATTATCAACTCTTAACTGAGTGATTGTTCCTTTGGGAATAATTCAAGGTGTACATCAAACTTGCTTTCCGCAAGTGTCACTTTGATTTTAGAGGTGGTAGCTGTCTCAAGAGGAGATAAATATATACCCTTAAACTCGCCTATCCTCCTGTTTTAATTAGCAGGCAGGGAGAGTGTGCGCTCAAAATGAAGTTGGCGTTGGCTGCCAGCCCAGCTTTCATTCCTTGAGAAACTTCAGCACTCGCTGAGCCCTGTCTTGAGCCTCCGTTTTGTGCACAGGATGATTCAGCTCCAAGTACAAATCCAAAGTGCTGATAGCGGAAATTAGGGGGGAATTGTGTTACCTTGTCACTCGCTGTGCTCTTTGACTCACTGTTCCTGCTCTGCACAGTCAAAGCTGTGAGCTCTGCAAGGAGCTTTGGTTTCGGGCTGACGTTTGCCTTGTCCTTTGGAGGCAAACAGAGCTGTATAAATTACAGATTCTGCAGGAGATGTCTGCTCCAAATCCTTATCCTGTTTTTAAATGTCACTGGTGGAACAGGAGTTTTGGAAGGAGTCAATATCATAGGAATACATTTGTGGGTTTTGGTGTTTTAGAGAAGTACTGGTAGAGTTGCAAGTTGATAACTGTGTATTTTGCACTGGTTTGGGGGATCTCACTGAGGAGAAGCGCTGGATTTTGCTGTTCTGCCAGGTGTCAAAAGCACAGAACGCTTTCTCCTTGATTCTTTGCTATTTCAGAAGAGGTACAGATTGCATTTTCATCTTACAAATTTAGCTTTGCCTTTGTTCTGTATGTGAACACCTGGGGGATGTGTGGGCTTTTACTTACCTGCTCTGTATTGTCAGTACCCATAAAATCAATTACTGTCTATAAAAGGTCTGTGTCTGAAGGAGAGAAATGATTTGGGAATAACCCCTGACTAGCATGCCTGTAGCACCAGGCTCTCTTTAACAAGCACAGTGTCCTTTTTTTCATAGGGTTGCTATTGCATTATTTTAAAATCTGCTTGTAGAACAGTGTCTAGTCCAACATGTGTAGAACTGAGTTATTTTTTTTCCTAGAAAGGACAAGTTCATGTAGAGAAACAAAAATTATCCAGGCTTCATGACTGTCCTTTAAGATGGGTGGTCTGGATTGCTGATTGACTGAAGAATCTTTTGTGGGTGGATCAGACAATCCCAAGCTAGTCCTAAGTATTCATGATGTTTTTCTTAGAGTGGCAAATACACTTAAATTACCTTCAGTTGAAGCTGCAGTTGATTGCAAGTCATGTGCATGTTCAATAGAGAAATAAGTGCTTCAGTGTGATACAGATTGTGATACTGAAATAATAAATTCTGATAGCTGGACAATGGTGAAGTTCTAATTGTAATCAAACTCGGAAAAGCTCCTGAGCAAGTAGAGAAGAGCAACACATGGTATACCAGTGCTGGTGTCAGGAGCTGGAGGTGAGGGAGACTCTGTGCAGGCCTGTGCCGCAAGAGCAGGAGGACTCTGATGGCCTTTGACACGGTGTTTGCAAAAAGATGACCATGTAGGGAAGTGACAGAGCACTCCATGCTGGGATACATATCTGGCTATGGAATTCTAGGCAAAGTGCCAATGACATTTGTGTGTCCAGGCAAATATCTTTCAACCAAGTGGCATAAACAGCCAGGTGATAGGTTCGTCCCCTGTGCTGATAACTAATTTTGAACAAATTTATTCAAGTCTTCCACTCCAAAATAGTTGTGTTTAATGCTGTAACAGCTTTGGTAATTTGAAGTAGCTGTGGATGGGTCTGACACAGAGATGACTCTGTTGTAGAATTGTTAGATTGATATTGCAGTTTGGGGGATGTGGAGGAATATATTTCCCTCTTCACATAGCAGGAGCTCCCTGAGAATAAGTAGTATTGAACCATTTCTGAAACTACTTGTTATTTGCAGTGGTTTTGAACCCATTAAAGATAACCTGTGTGGCTTAGTGTAACCCAAAGACAGTGCAATAATGGTTTGTATTATCACTTTTTGTTCTGGTTCCTGAGGCTGTTTGTAGTGTTTGACTGTGTTCATTATACAGACTATCCATCTGCCTCACAGCCTTCTGAATTAAAGCTTCTGGAACAGATGCTGGTTTGTTTGACTTGAAGTAATAGGGGGAAACTGCAGGTTTGCATTGTCACCTTGCAGTAAATATGGAGTAACCTGAATTAAACTGTCCCTCAGGTGATAAATAACCTTCTGTCTGAGGTGTCTCCTGAGATCAGTGTGTAGAGATACAACAGAGCACTGGATGAGCAATTACCCTTCCTTGTGTCTGTTAGCCAATAAATTCCACCTTCTGCAGGTGTAGCACACACTGTTTGCTCAGAGACTGTGCAGACATGAATTTCTTAACTACCTGTTGTTAGGAGGACTTTCTTCCATGTCCACCTAAGCAGAGGTGGTGGGAAAGACCCTGCACAATGAACAGGAACACTCTGGGATGCAGCTGGGGTCACAGGTTTGGGGTGTGTGCCTTAAATTTGCTCTCAGAGCTGTAGTGGGTGAGGGTTTCTGAGCTACACAGTTTGTTTCTCAGAACTGACGAACTGAAAACCATCCAGATGCTCTCCAGTTTGCCTGTCTTCAAATGGATTATCATGCTGCTATAAAAGTTGGACTTAATTGGAGGGTGCGCTCTAAACTTGTAACCAGGGCTATCTTAATAGATTAGATATGCTCTGGTTTAGTGGAGTTTTTGGTTGCTGGGTTAAAGTAACATTTCAAAGAGAAACTTAAACCAGCGTGGCCTTAGTTCTTGGAAGTTTTCTTCTAAAGTTCAGCCTGACAAACTGGGCTGAACTGGTTGCAAATCACTTCTCTTTTATGGAAGCACATTTGGGAACAGAAGTGAGCTTTGTTCACTTCTGTTGTGTTTTCCTGTCTAAAAGCATCTGGTTTAGATACAGTGTATCTGCATTTCTGTAATTTAATAAATGAAAGTTCATTAGTTGCAGTCAGTGAGTGACCAAAGTACAGTCACAGTAGTTCCTCCTTTTCCCTGAATTGGGAAGAGGAATTGAATGATGGTTCTTGTCATCTGTTACTGTGTCTGTAAGTACTCAACAGCTTAAAAATACACACAGAGTTTACAGGAGCTGTTGCTTATTAAATTAGTGTATATTCCACAAGACTTGGTTTTATACCTGGCATAGAATAGGCAAGAATTACTTTTTGAGGCTTTTTGTTCCAACTGCAGAGCACTTGAAGACTCTTGGTAAAGCACTTTATAATGAAAGAAAGATAAATTTTGGGGTGGAGAAGGTCAGGAAGGAAGATTCTTTAGGTGAATTGTATCAAACTCCTGTGACTATGAAGAGCTCCAGGTTCTCCCTTGTAATACAGGCAACAAACACTGACATTGCAGATCTTCCTCCAAAACATCTGGGTCCTTGTGTTACTCTTCTAATAACTTGAATTGATTTTCAGACTCTGTGCTAGAGATGCAGGTTTACTTTTTTGGGGGGAAATTATTGAGATTGGAAAAAATACTGAAAAGGGTGGAGTAAGGCTGAAGTGCAGAACAGAGACCTGCTGGAGGCTGTTCTACAGCAAACTGCTGAGAGCTTCTCTTGATGGGGAAACAAATGGGCTGCAAAAGTTGTGGGTGTTCCCTTACCTTGTCAGGTTTGTTTTTTAAAGCACGTATTTTGCTTTTTTTTCCACGAAGTACTGCTTTTGAACCAGAAGAGATAGGAAAGTACATCAGTGGTTAATAAATACATGTACAAGTAGTGCATAAATCTCTGTGCTTCAGTGAGCATTTTGGCCAGCACATCAGAGGCAGCTCGGAGATAACCAGGCACAGTCCAAACTCCATTCCAGGCTTGACTGGAGTCTGGAGTTATGTGAGGTTCAGCTCAGGGCACAGCCTAAACTTGTGTCACTTTTAACACACATTTGAAATCTTACAAAACACACTTCCCATTTTTTCCCCAGTTCTTGTAGCATTTTCCTCCAGAGCTGCCAAACTTTTTGAGTAAAAACAGTGAATGTTTTCACTGTATGAGAATGTATCTGATATTCTGTGCTCTGATAGAACTGACACTGAGTGGGGTTTTATTATAAGCACAAACAGTACTGAACAAAATGCTTGGACATCAAGGTTAATACTCTGTTAATACCATTTCACCCTGGCAAAGCAAGCTTTTTTTATTTTTTAAGGCTAAAGAAAGCTTGCACTTCCAGAATTCTTCCTCTGTGTTCTCATGTTACCTAAATGCAGCCTAACTGGGAAACTTTGGTGTGAAGATGTGATTGTTCTCCACCTGATCTGGCAGAAGTTGAGGCTTAACTTACAGTCCGTTCTTTTTGCTGTTAGATACCTTCATAGGCTGATCACAAGAGTTTTCAATCTAGAGCACAGTGATATAAATAGATCCACTAATGAAAAGCTAAAACTAGACAAATTCGGATTAGAAATAAGTGCAGACTTTCAAGCAGGGTCCCTGTCCATGGGCACATCTTACCTGATGTTCTGGTGCCCTCTTCAGAAAGAATGACACGAGCATGTTTTCACAGAATGAGAAGGAATAAAATAGGAATAATTCAAGTCTTATGTAGTGTTTAATTCAGTTTCATTTTTTTTTTGAAAAATGGTTCCAACCTAAAACTGTTTTGCTCCCAGAAAGCAAAGCTTTTTCTGTCCTTTTGGTTTTCATTGAACTAATGCAATATATGTGTGTTGTTTGAAGCTTTTTAACCTCTATCTTTAACAGTTCTTAGCTGAGGATACTCACACTGTGCAAACACTGCGTGGAAAACTCCATGGATATTTTACTTTCTGTCCAGAATGCAGGAGGTTTATGATAGAGGCTGTTTTGTGCAAAGAATGAACGTATTTAAATGTCTTGTTCTGTCTCCTTGTCAGTAAAAGCAAGTGCTGTTTTACTGGTGTGGTTACAACTGATGGACTGTTGCTGTTCTTAATCTGTGTCTTGTTGAAAAATAAATCTTAATGGTTTGGAGTGGAAACTCAGACTTAAAGTGCCTCATAATAACTCTTCTCACTTTGACATACTGACACTCTTGGCCTTGTACGAAAGTGTGGTTGGACTCAATTATCTTCCTGTTTTATAGAGCTTCTGATTTTTTGGGAGCACTTTATTATACGCCGTTCAGGAAGTGTTGAATACTTCAAACCTGCTACTACGGAAGAAGAATTAAGTTTCTGATGGTCTGAGGAAATCAGGCACAATGGGAAGACAAGATTGTCTGTGCAGGGGGGGAGAGGAGCTGAGCTGTGCTAAGGACGTTTAATATAAAAACTAATTGTGCTGGAGCAGCTCTGCCTCTAAACATACACAGTCTGATCATGTGTCAGTTTTAACTGTTGAAATCCCCCAGCAATTCCCAATTCAATGTTCACTCAGAAAATACTCAGTTCTGTAGCATCCCACGTGTGTTCTTTGAAGTTATTTAATGAGTAAATGTGTTATTTGCCCCTTTCAGTCCTTAAGCTTAAGCTGACTCCCATTCTTCATGTAGGAAGTTTCTGTTGCTTCAGTTTATTAGTAAATACCCACACAATGGTGTGTCCTCTAATTTAGAGTTAAGGAACTTATTTTTGGGCAAGAGAGGAGACTGAAAGGACTGACTCTGAAATTAAGACACTAAAAATCTCATTAGGAAAAGTGGTTTAAATGACTGTACCCATAATAATATGTCATGTTAGAAAATCGCTAACACTTAAGGTCTTTTGTCAAAAGAATTAATAAATACTTAGTCTTTTTCCCTTTTGATGGTAAAACCCCATGTATTTTGAGTCAGATGTTTTAATAGCAGTGAAGGGCTGGTTGTATGGCCTGATTTTCATAGTATTTCTACCCTGGCCTGATGAAATGAGAACACCCTAATAAAGCAGGAGAAAAACCATAGTGTCTTGAAAATCAAAATACATGAATGTGCCAACAATGAACCTTAGTATGTTAAGACACTTTTTTTTCCCCTTGGTCTCCCCATTTGGTATTTTGTGGAAGTTGGTTTGGGGATGTTTTTGCTGTCAGGTTTCAGGAACTGTTTGTGTTCCCAAGTTGTTCAACTATAGAATAGTTTGGAGCTGTACTGATAATCTCTATTGCAAAAGTCCAGTTCCAACCTGCTGATAACAGAATCCAGGCTGACACTGGCTTTGGTTAATGATAAACATCAATAAGTGTGAGGTACATATTGTGTATGAAGAGCCATTCTGACTTCCACAGGAAAAATTCCTTTCATTTGCTGTGGACACGGAAAGGGACCCTTTGCAAACACTTGGTGCTTTCTTTGCTAAGAAGAGGAATTGTTCTTGTGACACATTAACATGAAAAAGAAACAAAACTCTTCCCTCTCCATAGTGTACCTGCCTGTAAATCCCCTCTGAGCAAGTCCCCAGCTGTGGGAGGGGTCAGAGTTAATAGGGCTGATATCAGTGTTCAAAGGACACATTTAAATTAGTAGTTTCATTTTGAGGCCTGTTCTGAACCATAGTGGCTTTTGGGGGTAAAGTTAATGCTGCTTCCTGAACTTACTGTCACAAGCAGCTTTGATTAGAAGATGTAGAATGTAGACCTCAAGAGACTATATTGAGATACAGTCTCAATAATTTGAAACTTGAAAGATGAGCACAGTCCTGTTATAGTCTGAAGTTCTTTGTTAGTAGGTAAAAATATAAGAGGGACTGAAAACCACACAGCTTTAATAGTTATTTTTCTTCCAGCTTCATTGTTCATAAAATATGGGCCACATCACTTCTACCCATCTTCCTGGGCTGCTTAAACCACAGACTGGTCTCACCTGCAGCATTAATATTGTATTTTGGCTGCAGAGGTCTCCCAGGGAGTGTCTCAAACCACGTTCTGACAGTTCTAAAGTTAAATACTTAGTTTTATTGCTGTGGGTGAAGTGTTGAAGGGGTGTCAGTGCCCAGACGAAACACCCGGGTGATGAGTTGATTGTTTCGCTGTGGGACTTGGTCACTACCAGGTATTAAATTGGGGCTGACATTGTTCAATCTATTCTATATTTGAGGTTGGCTTGGAGAGTTGAATTATTTTCTCTTTCCAGGCACCTTTGCTGATTGAATGGGGCAATCTGTGCCCTGGGTTGTCCTTTAAAGGCTCCCTTCTTGAGGAGCTTCAGTTGCTCTGGGGGCACTCATTCCGTGCCGAGCTCTGCTGATAAGAAGGGTTGTACTGCACAGAAAATCAAATGTATATGGGAATGACTGTTCATACGGAGGGGGACTTGACCTATAACAGTGTAAGATAAGGTGTGGGGGGCTTTGAACCTGAGAAGAAAAGCTGGAGTGTAATCAGTGGGAATCGTGGCTGAAGAACCCAGATTTTCAGATATTAAATTATGGCTGTTTTCAGTGAAGGAGTGTTTAAAACAATTAACATAAACTCTTTATCACAACTAAAGACCACTCCAGTTTCTGTCAAGGAGTGGGAATTGTAAGTTGTCTGCTTCAGTATAGACTCATGCACAATTAAATAAAATGGGTGTTTGTCTTTTTTACCCCCTTACAGGGACCAGGTTGTTTTAAAACAGATTCCTTTGTTGTGTGCTGAGGCTCAGTATTAAAATTCTAAAATTCTGTGCGTGAATAAAAGGATTCTGTGGGTAAAGCTGTAATGATTCAAACCAAAGCCTTCTTACACCCTTGCAAACAGCAGTCAATGTTTTATTTAGAAGGGTGTTTTAATCAGTAGTTACCTACTTGACTACACTGTACTTTGGAACATATATGTGGGCAGTTTTGAAGGCAGCTTATTTGATTTCTTCAGAGTGGTTGTGGAAATCCACTGACTATTTAGGATTAAAAACTTTGAAAGCAAGAGATGAAAATATTTCTGTAACTGACTATTTTGGATGTCAGACTTTGGGATTATATCCATTTATTGTATCAGCCCAGTACTGTGCAACACAAATACATATTCACCTTCTAAGTTCATGTTGTCTTCCAAGCCTTGGGTTATACTTCTGCTGGTTTTTGTGGACTGAAATGTAATTGAATTTTAGAAAGACCCCCAAAACCAACAGCAAAACACCAATTTCTTTCCTGTTTTAAAGTACATGGGGAAAAAAAGCCTTCCACTTGTGGATGAGATGTGCACTAGACTGCTCACTGATCCTGTGGTTCCTATCAATCATGGGATGATTTCCTATTTATATTCAGTTTCAGTTGTGCTCATGAAAGTATATTCCAGATTATAAATGACTTATTGTCATAGCTGTTATTTTGCAAAGAGCTGCTTGAAGTAGCTCTGTATTTGACCCTGATGTGCAGCTTTCCTGCCTATTGGAAATGCCTTGAATATTTTACTACAACCTTCTCAGACAGAGGTGGGGAGTGAATAATGTGTCTTATCTTAAATTGTTGAGATAAACTTAGAAAGCTGCACTATCATAATAAATTTGACACTTCAGCTCTGGTGCTTCAGGCAATTGATAATGACAGTAGCACTTCACAGGGAAATACTGCTGCTTAAATATCAATAATTATTGGAGGGTTCCCTCCGAGCACTTCAGAAATTGGGGATATTACTTTTGAGTTCGAACAACTTAGAGCAGCTCAGAAGTAGGTTCAAAAATCACTTGTAAACTTTGCCATGTTCAGTCCACTTCCAAGATGAGGGGTTTTCAACAGCAGGTTTTTTGTGCTGTGGAGGGATCAAGTCTTTCCCAGTGTTGTGGTGGAGGAGTTGGCTGTAGTTTTGCAGCTCGTTGGAAATGTTGGTGCAGATTGGCAGCGTTCCACTTCGTGGCCTGGTGCTCGGGGATAACTGAAGTGCAGCTGCTCCTGTGTGTGCACAGAACCCTCCTCAGCCTCCAGGAGAGCACATTGAATAGTTTTGCCTTTTTTGGCCGAAGTCACCGTTTGTCTCGGGCTATTTTCTCTTGCTACTCAAGGGCATTGTGGCTTAAATTAGTGTTCACATGGTATAATGATGCAAAAAGGGAATTTGTGGCTGTTTTTATTGTCCCTTCGTACACACAGGCTCACAAAAACAAGTGTCTGAGGCTACAAGCAAAACGACACGATTTTTGCTGATTTTAATGGTTGGAGTTTCTGTGAATTTACAGAAATTCACATGGTGCTGCTGTTCCTGATGTTTGTAGTCACACTTTACTCTCTTCCTCAGTGTTTTGCTCCACGATTTTCCGCTCCAGGGTGTCAGTGGTTGGATGATCCAAGGCTGTGACACCACTGTCGAGGTTTTTGTGGTATTACTTGTTAATGTGCCTTATTGCTGCTGGTTGCATAAGCAGTTCCTGCAGGAATTGCAGCTTATTTTAATTTTCCTGCAGGGACACCCACTCCATCTACTCAGATCAGCCGTCTTTGGCTGGTTATTTTCCCTTCTTTGTTTCTTTGCATTATTTTATTACAACATGGCTGACACTTGAGTGCTTGCAGGGCTGAATTACATCAGGGGTGTTCAGTCATGTGTGTTCAGTGGAATATTGACATGCAGAATGTAGAACCCCTCCAGATGAGTCAGAAATGAGCCTCATTAATATGCTTTAGCAAGGGAATTTGCATGCAGCCATTTATTTGCAGGAGGCACAAAATGGTGGGGCTTCAGTTCTTTTCTTTAAAATTCTTAAAAATTCAGGAAGAGCTGGATAAGAGGAAGTAGGAAGGTAAAAGAATTAATTGTGGAGATGCTGGAGCTCAGTTGGCCAACTGGGTTCATTACTCTGCCATTTTTAGGAGCTGTTAAATTTCATCACCTACCTTGGTGTCTCAAACACTTGTTAGTGGGTGTTTTTTAGTTTGTGGGTTGTTTGTTTTATTTTTTCTCCCCAGAGTTTTCTTCTGTAAGGTAGAAATATGTATGGTAAGATAAACGTGAGAGCTGTGTGAAAATTGTAACTGGGATGTGGATTGTGGTGTATTTAATAGAGCAGCATTACTGCAAAATAAAGCTACTGTGTGATCTGAAATGAACTCCCAACTCTGAAACATCTGGCAGAATTCAAAGTATAACATTACAAGAGCATATTTGCAGAAGCACGTTATTCTCACAGTTGGTGCCAAAGCAAAGGAAAATACAACTTCTTTCAGTTTTCTAAATAAATAAATGTGGAGAATTTGATCTTTGGAGAGCAGAGGACTCGCTTTGGGCACAGAGAAAACAACCAGAAGACTCTCCAGGACCAGTTGTTCTGAAAAGGGAACTTGCTTCACCTTGGCTACGGGTTTTGATTGTTTATAAATACGTCTTCTGAAATTGATATCCTGCTCTTGAGAATGTTTTCCCTTTGCTTTCAAAGGGCCATGCGATTAGGAAAACAATCCAGTGATTTACAGCTTCTTCCTTTGAGATTAGGTAGGGGCACATCTAAATTGCGTACTCCGAAAATTGGAGTGTTGCAGACCATAAAAGCAGCAATAGGCTGTTGGTGACTTTAGTCATCTGAACGGGTACTGGAATGTCATTTTTCTGGCTGATAAAGGTAGTAGTTGACTGGGTTAGAAATCTCTCAAATGGCAACATTCTAACTTTGTCTGTCCTTTCTTTGTAGTTGGAGACAAGGTTCCCGCTGATATAAGAATTACTTCCATCAAGTCTACAACTCTAAGGGTAGACCAGTCAATTCTCACAGGTATTTCTGTGACTTTTGTTTAATTATGTGCATAACTGGAAGTGCCTTTGCACCATTTATTTTGAATAATCCGTTAGAAACAAGCCTGCAGCTATTGAATTACTCTGTTGCATTCAATGCAGTAAAGTTCTGATCTGGTAACTTGGAGTGGCTGAATGCGTTGCTTCATCTCTGGCTTTGTGTTCCTTTAGTGGGATGAATGTTCTTACTGAGACTTGTGATGGTTTTTTGGTTGTCCCTTCCCCCCCCAGCACAGACACAGAGTAATTTGTGGGAAACTAAAATATAAAAAAATTCAGAATTTGTCTTCTAGTTTACACAATCCTCTAGGTTTGAACATCTTGTCACCACTCAAATATGAAAGTAAATCTTACTAAATGTCTTCTGCACCAGCTCTCTGTTCTCTCTGCAGTACTGGCAGCATTGAAGCTGCTGTTACTAAAGGCCCAGCACACTCGAGCCTTATTTGCTGAAATTCTGTGCACACACATTCATGTGTTTTCTGGTACCAGCCCTCAAGTGCAGGAGCTATTTTTAGAGCCCCTTTCAGATTTGTTGAAAACAAAACAAAGTAGAAGTACTTCTGAATATAGGAAAGAAGCTGGGAATCAACCAAGCGTGGTCCAACAGTTTGCTTTCAGCTGGAACATGAAGATCTGTCAGCCCTGTTTTGGTAGCATAAATTAATGTTAACTAGCTCTGAATTTTGAAACAGTCAAGTGTTCATAGGAAAGCTGTTTTTCATTCTTGAAGCCCCTGAAGTTTCTCAGTACAGATCCTGAATAGCACAGAACTGATCAAGCCTTACTTATGTTTAGCAGAAGAAAATGGAGGCACTCCATGTTTGGAACTGAAATAAGTAGAAGAAGTGATGCACCAGAAATCTATAAAAAGGGAATGATTCCTCGCCTTTATTTAAATAACAGAATTCTTATCTTAAAGAATTCTGTTTTCAACCGAGTTGATGCTTGAGCCTCCTGACTAACAGAGTAGAACTGAAGTCTGAGATGCTGTTTAACAAAAAGCTTTTGAAAGTAGGAACCTTTCGGTCTCTTGAGTTGGCAAAAAGTAGTGTAGCTCTGTGGCTGCAGCCAAGAGCACCACCTTGTGAAATCTGATGCAGCAACAAACATCTGTTTCTGTAGAAAAGGAACCTTTCTATACCTATGACATGTTCACAGAAACAGATACGTAATTTTCATTAGAAGTCAGCCATTCAGTTTTCTTGATCAGCTGAAATACTCCCTGTTTCACTTAGGCAATTAAATAAAATCACTTGAGGAAAGAAGTTTTAACATCTTAAAAATTTTAGGGCTGAGGATTGTAACTTTTTGATTCCCTCAGGACTCGAGATACATGTACAGTCTCTTCTTACTGTTTTAGGTGAATCTGTGTCTGTTATTAAGCACACTGACCCTGTGCCTGATCCTCGTGCTGTAAACCAAGACAAGAAGAACATGCTATTTTCTGTAAGTTTTGAAATTTCCAAATCGTTGGTAAAATAATTCTGAAGCTGATAAAAATGTACAGAGCTTTAAATCTTCCCCCAAAAGCTGTAGGACTTTTGTTATATTCTCTATACAGATCTCTATGTGTCTCTCCAGGTACTAAGTGAATTAAAAATCAGAATTAACTTTTAATGAAAGCTGCCCTCAGGGAAGATGCTGGATGAAACCTATATGAGGAAAACTATTTTTGTCCTTCACAAGGAAGTCCTGAAAGCTGGAGCACAGACACTTCTAAAGTACTTCTACATTAATTATCTGAAGTAATAGTTCTTATGAGTGATAAGAATGCCCACACAAAGTGTGGTATTGTGTGGCTAAAATTGAAAACTGTATAGGAATGAAGCAGTTTGTTCCAATTTGTTCAAAGGAAGCGTTAAATACCTTCCAGGTAAGAAAATAACTTATTGCTGGCAGGCTGCTTGTAGAAAATGTGAGGGTTCTTTCTCATGTGTGTCTGTTCACACGGGGAGCCCCAGAGAACACATCTATTACTCATAGTAAATAACACTAAATCTGAAAAAATACAGTCCTAATTAAAAAAAAAAAAGGAAAACCACACCTAAGATTGCAGCTGAAATTCATAGTGCTTACTCAGCAGCTGGGTTTGCCTATGCTGCTCGTGAGAGATCGATACTGAATTGTTTTGAGCCTGTTCTGGAAGGAAAAATTCCACACTGGAATGTTCCCTTGCAGACACAGGGGCAGTGTCATCCTCTTCCTCTTTTTCTGTATCCCGGCTGACGCACAGTCTGGACTTGTATGAGGTGGTTTAGGGTGTTTTATGGTGTTTTGTTTAAAATTAGAACAAGCCCAAGCACAAACTGTTTATAGGTTGACTACAAGTTTTCCCTTGTCTTTCTCTGCCTCAGGGTACAAACATCGCTGCTGGTAAGGCCATGGGAGTGGTTATTGCAACAGGAGTGAACACTGAAATTGGGAAAATTCGTGATGAGATGGTGGCTACTGAGCAGGAGAGAACCCCCCTGCAGCAGAAACTGGATGAGTTTGGGGAGCAGCTGTCCAAAGTCATCTCCCTCATCTGCATCGCCGTTTGGATAATAAACATTGGTCACTTCAACGACCCCGTCCACGGCGGCTCCTGGATCCGAGGTGCCATCTATTACTTCAAAATCGCCGTTGCTCTTGCTGTGGCTGCTATTCCCGAGGGTCTCCCTGCTGTCATCACCACCTGCCTGGCTCTGGGAACTCGCAGGATGGCCAAGAAGAATGCCATTGTCAGGAGTCTGCCCTCTGTGGAAACCTTGGGCTGCACCTCAGTCATTTGTTCTGACAAGACTGGTACTCTGACCACGAACCAGATGTCAGTGTGCAGGGTATGTTCTTCTAGTTCTCCTCGGCCACTCTGTTTGAGTAGTCAGCGTTGCTGGAATTCCTCTGATCCTGAGTCTTTTGGTTCTCATCTCATGAAAATCCTGCTTTATTTTCCTAAGATAAGCTTCCACTTTTAATTCAGTTTTCCACTGTGCAGTCTTTTAGGCTTTTATCTCTTCCCTTATTTAGTCATGGCCAGAAATAGCTCTGGATGGAAGAGAAAGTTGTTTGCAAGCAGCTTTCCATTGACTGTTCTGTGAGCCTTTCATGTCATTGGTAACTATTTGGTGGGATTTGTGCCCTGTTTCAGAAAGTTACCCTGTGGAACAGGATGTGTGCAGGTGTTAAACATTTGCCTCTTTAATTGACAAAGATAACCAGGAGTGGAGAAACTTAGTATGAGAAAAGTAGATTTACTGCAGTAGCTTTGATAGTCAAAGGTGTTTTCACTGCTGAGTGGCTCCACCTTTATTTGGTTATCTTATCTCCAGTAGCTCTTACTGCTCTGATGTAGATCTCTGTGGTGTTCTCAGTGTGCAGCATTGTCTGACTAATCTGGCAGCTTGGAGGTGCAGTTGGCCCTACCAGGGTCATCGTCAGTGTTTGGTGTATTTTTAGGTGAGCATGAGTTCTGTGCCCCTCCTCCTTTCCCCCCAATGTTCGTTCAGTGTTGGTTATTTTGGGACTTTTACAGCTGGTCCCTCAACATAATGCCTGTTCAGCTGCCAGTTTGTGCTTCTGTGCAGGGATTTGATGGAGAAAATGCCGAGTTCTTGTGTTTAGTGACTGTAGAAGTTGAGTGGCACAGCAGCTCTGACATCAAGTGTTCAGAGTCTCCTTGCATCGGGTTAGAATTCCAAATGTGTGAGTGGCAAGCGCTGCACACCAGTGGCCAAAGTTTGTAAGCCCTGGGCACTTTGTTCTCATGTGATTGATGGCTTTTTCTTCCTAATTGGTGGGTGACTTGTTCTACTTCCTTAAGCATCGTAGTATTTATACCTAAGAGACACAAAGCAGCTGCTCATCAGTATTCCAGAGGAGGTTACTTGCAGTAGAGTTGCATAACTGCCCTAGTCTGTGCAGGGCTTTTTTTCATCACGCAGATGCCAGAAGCAGGAGGCTTCCTGGTTAACTCATCATTTAAGTTGTGTTTACTTAAAAGCTCAAAAATGCTCTCCTCCTTATTTAGAGGTAAATGCTTTAGATCTTGTGCAGTACAACTTAACTTGGTTCCTTGTTAACCTCTGGCAGCTGCAAAATAACACAAACTGCGAGATTCTGCAAAAAGGTAGCAAAACTCTAGTCCTTGAACAATTGTTTTATTAGGCTGTATTTTGTGAGGATGCTCATCCAGAACGTAGGGCAGCACAAGGAGGGCAGGGGGAGACATTGCTAAAATGTGGTGTGACAAAATAGCCTGTACTAACCAGTGGATGAGAAGTTCCATTAAACTACACCCTCATTTACTGAGAAATTATCTTTTCCACTACCACTTCAGCAAGCCGTGAAGAGTAAGGCAGCTTCAGGCACTGTGGTTTCCATCTGCATCTTCTCAGATGTGGTTCTGCCTGCAGCTCTCCCAGAAAGGAAACAAAGGGAAGAGTGAGGTGCAGGTCTCTCAGGGGTACAACTGCATCCTTCAGATTGGTGCCTTAATTTGAAGAGGTCATTTCACCAGTGCTAGGAGAGCACTGGAGATGGTTGAATGGTTTAAACTAGCAGTTTAAACTAGAAAACCAGGAGAGGAAACACTTTCACCTAAGGCTGGTGTTAAGGCACACTAGCCATAGCCTTGCCTAAATCCTCACCTCTTAGATCTCGCAGCTTCTCCTGTTTGTGGATGCTTTTATTTTGACTTTGGCAGGAACTATCAGTTTCCAAGCTGCCCTGTGCTGCTTTTGACTGGAACTGCTGTTTCAAAGCAGAGAGATAAATCATGATGCATGTTCCATGAGAATTAATCCACAGGTCTGAAGCTTAGGAAGAGCTTGGCTATAGTCAGGATTGTCAAGTGGTGTGTGAGAAGTTTCCACAGCTGGAGTGAAGTGCACATAGTTTGTGTTTTTCAGCTCTGCTGTCCTTGTGTCTCAAGGCAGTTTTCAAAGCAGAAGGGCTGTTTTCTGTACTTTGTGCTCCAGAATATGGAGCTGTTCAAACATGGGGGGATCGAAGTGCCGAGTATCAGATTTTGTCTGCTTTGTTTATTCAACCTAAACTTGCCTCTTGGACCTCCTTGCTCTAGGCCTGTTTAAATCTCTTGCATTAATTATTCTTCAAAGATAGTAACAATTCTAACCCTCTAATTTCAGATGTTTATCCTGGACAGAGTGGAAGGAGACAGCTGTTCCCTGAACGAATTTACTGTAACTGGTTCAACATATGCCCCCATGGGAGAAGTGTAAGTGTTCTGTTGAAATTAAATATTTGTCTGTTTATGCATTAACTATTACTTCAGTCTTGAAAAGTGATGCATATGATACTCAATAGTGATTGTTAATAACTGAAAGGTCAGCCAGTGAGTACACACTGAAGGGCTGGGAGAAAAGTAGTTATCAGGGAAACAAAGTTAAATTCTAGAAGAGTAAACCTTCATGAAACTTGCTTAACACACAGCCTTCAGTATTGCAGTGGCCCTTTGATAATCTAAAAATTAATTAGGGGTAGAGAGGATTTATTGTACTGAAATCTTACTGGACTGAGATTGCCTATCCCAGTGCTTCAAAATGAGATTTACTTTTTTGTTTAAAACCTGGATAAGTCTGAAGAGGTGAGACTTTGCTAATCTGTGAACTCAGTGTTTCTAATTGCTCTGCCTTGGAGAAAGGTGGAAGTTGTTTTTTCTACAGTATCTTCCGAATGTGTTGGGGTTAATTCTTAAATTTACTGTAAATTCCTGTCCCCTGCCCTCAGTAGTTTATTGGTGCATCTCTACTTGACAAGATGTGTGTGCTTGTCTCAGCCTTTGGTATTTGAGCTGATGCTAAACCCAGTCCCTTAGGAAAGGAATGAGGTTTGGTTTACTTTATCAGTTGCAAGTCTCTCCTAGTGAGGTAGGTGGTTCATCCTGACAACTTCAGGAATTTTTAGGGCCCTGCCTCTTGACTGGGTTGTTACAGCTCCTTTTACTTGGTCACTCTTTGATGTGTTTTTCATCTTACCGCTTCAGTTTTACTTGCAGAAGAGAATTTAGCTTGACTTCTTGCAACCATCTCAGCCTTGTGCAGTTTGACATTTGCCTCTGCCTCCTGCCATCTCACCCATCTCAATAGTGATTATCTGTTTAATTTCCACAGCACTTAAGAGCCTGGTGTTCTCAGCAGCTGGGACTCTTACTTCCCTGATTCTCTTTTTTGTTCCAAAGCTTAATTGCTGTCAAAAGCTTATGCTTTCATTTCAGGCAAGGTGACACTCTAGACCTTGCAGACACTCTGTTGAGCTGTAGCTGGTCTCAGAAGAGCTCTAGATAAACAAAATAATAAAATACGATGTGGTGGCAGATGTTGAGTATAATGAGATAGACATCAATATATGTTAATGTTCTATTTTTACTTGCTGGGGTCGGGGAAATGGGAACAAGTGTGTTAAACACGCTGCATTCACCCACACAAAGGGTCCTGTGAGAGGGAAGTTGCCTCAGAAAGGCTGTCAGAGGAAACACACAGCTGACCTCTCAAACCTTTAGGGCTGATTTCTTTCTGCCTTTATGGACAGCTTTTAAATCAGGGGCTCTGCGGGGATTTTAAGTGACTGACTTCACCTTGGATTACAAACTGTCACCAAAAATGACATTTTGGGGCTTAAGAGGCACTTACTCCACTGCACTGCCCCAGAGCAGGACCTGCTCCAGATATGGACCATTTCTGACACGTGTTACTTTGTACTTCAGACACTTTTGTTTTCCACAGCCTGTTCTTTTTCATAACCAGTGTGTTTTGTGCTAAATCAGTAATTTTTCATTTACTCTTCAAATATTTGATATGTCATTCTCCTCTGAGATGTATTCATCATATCAAATAACAAATATATCTTACAGAAACCCCAAAGCTTCATGCTGATTTATTTCCCAGGGATGTTAGAGCTTGTCAGGCAGTTTGGAGTAGTTTTGCCATGTCTCAGCACGTGCTTGCTGCAAACTGAGAGCACAAAATTCACAGTAATTAAGATTGAGCAAAAGCTGGCAGAGATTGCATTTGACCTTCAAACAGGTTCATCTTTAGCTAATTGAAAAACCTGAAGCTGGAAGGAAAAAAAACTCCTTTATCCAGAACTGATCCCAGCACCTCAGACTCTGCATTTGCCATTCTTCAGAAGTTGTTGATGAGGAGCAACTTGTTGATAAAATCCCCACCCTGGTATAACAAGTTATGGATGTTCCAATATGTTCTTTGGGTTCAGAACAGGTGAAATCAGGAAGTTTTAGCTGGGATAGACGAGGTGCTGAGCTGCTGAGAAGGTTAAAGAGTTGACACTTCAAAGCCACTGCTTATGTCTGTTGAATTATATACAAAATGAAATGCTAAAACCATATTTGTTTTCTTAAGATTCATTTTGTTCACGTGCTTTGTTACACAACACTGGAATTTGTTTGCAGCACCACAAGTGAACAAAAGGTTACATAATGGGACGTGTCATAGTCTGTATTTTGGATTCTTATGGAGTACTGATCCACATCTTTCCACCATCAGGCCTTTTATTTCCCTCCTGGAGAGCTTTAATAAAAGATGTTATATATTTAGTTCTGTTGTGGTGGTTTTGGTAGGGGGAAAAATAACGGTATTGAACATTGTCTTGGTTCTTTTATGCTTACTGTAGAAGTATGGTAGTGCTCCAGAAAAGGAATTGATTTATTAACTGTTTCCAAATGTGAGAGCAAAGCAGTTACTTCTTATTTGTACCTTCCCTGTCTCTGAAGACCTGAGGTATGGATCACTGAGTGTGTATTACTGCTAGGAAGGTGATTCTGTTCTAGTGGAATTTGTGTTAAGTGACTTGGCTTTTCACTGGTTTAGGAGGTTCACATATAGTACAGATTGATTTTTAAGAAATTAAAGAGGTGAAATCTGCTCTTAGGCTTGCCCAGTGCATGCACTTCACGCGCTGCAGTAAATCTGCAGAATGTGCAGTAGGAAAACAGCTGAACTCCTAAGGTATCCAACAATATCCCTCTGCTGCCTGGAACTCCCCTCCAAGCTCTGCGCACACTCTAAACCTGCTTTCCTCTGCCTCCTCACTGAGCTCTCTCCCACATTGCTGTGGGACTGTCACTGGAGGAAAAGGTGAGATGTTCATACTAAATAACTGACTTGATTCTTCCCCTTTTCTCCCTCTGGAAAGGCACAAAGATGACAAACTCATTAAATGTAGTCAGTATGATGGACTTGTGGAACTTGCAACGATCTGTGCGCTCTGCAATGATTCCTCTTTGGATTACAATGAGGTAAGAACATATCCTGGAACACAGGAGAGCGAGAATGGGGAGAAATTGTTCTCATCTGTGTAGTGCTTTTCCATGGTAAATCCCCTTCCAATCAAGGGGGGAGAGTATTTAGGTCCTCTGAAGTATTAATTCCGAGAACTACTTGTTTGTTGAACACTGAGAAAACTAAATGCAGCAGCAAGTGTAATCTGTGATTTGGAGATCTCCTGCTGCTTTCTTGCTTTGCCTCTCTGCCTTAGGGTTGCTACATCTCTTAATGTCTTAAATGCTTGATGAAAAGCACTGACATCTTTCTCTGCTGCTCTTGAGAGCTAAGGCTTCAGATTCCTACAAATCATACTCTTCAGAGCTGCTCTTTAAAAATAGTTCTGCTCGTTTCATAAGCCACAGTAAATCTTGTTAACTTTTTTTTTTTTTTCACCCGTCCCCCATTGTGAAACTTGAACTTCTGTCTCTGGTGGGTTCCAGGTGAGATTTAAACTCTTGTGGTTTTTTTTTTTTCCCCCGTCCCCCATTGTGAAACTTGAACTTCTGTCTCTGGTGGGTTCCAGGTGAGATTTAAACTCTTGTGGTTTTTTTTTTTCCACTTTGTGTTCACTAAAGGCTAAGGGAGTTTATGAGAAGGTTGGTGAAGCCACAGAAACAGCACTTACCTGCCTGGTGGAGAAGATGAATGTGTTTGACACGGACCTGAAGGGACTTTCTAGAATCGAACGTGCCAACGCTTGTAACTCGGTGAGTGCTCCGTGATCTGGGATGGTTTAGGGACAGAGGTGTGTACTGTGTATTATCTACATGCATTTTTATGCTGTTATCTTTTTTTTTTTTTCTTTTTCTTTGAAGGTGATAAAACAACTCATGAAGAAAGAATTCACTCTGGAATTCTCAAGAGACAGAAAGTCCATGTCTGTCTACTGCACACCCAACAAACCGAGCCGCACGTCCATGAGCAAGATGTTTGTGAAGGTCAGTTCCTCACCTGAGAAACTGGAGCTGTGGGATGGCTGCAAAGCAGCACAGCACTTAAAAATGATAGTACAACGAAGTGCAGCTTGAAGATGGAGGAAGGACTTTGTAATTTAAGCAAGCAAGGGTTTTATTAAGCTAAATAACTTTTTTTTTTTGCCTCTGCAGGGTGCTCCTGAAGGTGTGATTGACAGGTGTACACATGTCCGTGTTGGAAATGCTAAAATACCCTTAACCCCAGGAATCAAGCAGAAAATAATGTCTGTCATTAGGGAATGGGGAACTGGTAGAGATACATTGCGTTGCTTGGCTCTGGCGACCCATGACAATCCTCCCAAAAAAGAGGAGATGAATCTGGAGGACTCCTCAAATTTCATTAACTATGAGGTAAGATTGGTGGCACTTCTCCCTTTCCCAAGTTGGAGAATGGAACTCCTTATGTCTGATTATTCCTTGAGGAAGTAACATCTGAGAATTTTCTTTCTGGCTGTTTTTCATGTCAGACACAATAGTTACCCACGTGTGTGGAGGGAATGCTTAGTTTAAGAAGAGACTTTGTGTTTTAGAAGAAACTGTTGATGGCTGGTAGAAGATAAAAAGCCAGCTGCAAATTGAAATATTTCACCTACAGGTCCGCAGGATTGTAACTCCTTCAGCTGTTCTCAGAGACTGACTCTGAAAAATATTCCCAAAACAGAATTGTGGTTTCAGCTTCAGTGGTTTTCAGTTTGGTATTGCCCAACTGCAAGAGCTCTTTGGGGATTTTGTGATGGAACATACCTGCCATTGTGTGCAATGTGCTGCCAGCTGCAGGGCTCAGTCCATGATTATCATCTTTGCTGCTCTGTAATTTTCCAATGAAATCTGTATCTGGTATTTGGAGGGAGGGAAACAACAGTTGCATGAGAGCTTTTGGCTTGTGCTCTGTGCTCCTGGAACTGATTACCAAAATGAAAGACTCAGTGCTTGCAGGTTGAATTTGCAGGGCTGGCAACCAGAGCATGTTTTAACCAGGAAAATTAGTGCATTTGAAGCAAAATCTGTTTGGAAAGGTAGGACAAGGAGTAAAAATGGATGTCACTACACTGAGAGAGATGTAACATACAAGCAAAAGGCTTTCACTGCTGTCAGATGAGGAATCCACAGGACCTTGCAGTGAAACTTGCTGTGTCTCGTTCCAGACCAACTTGACCTTTGTGGGCTGTGTGGGAATGCTGGATCCCCCGAGGATTGAAGTAGCTTCATCCATCAAGCTGTGCAGGCAGGCTGGCATCAGGGTCATCATGATCACTGGGGACAACAAGGGCACGGCTGTGGCCATTTGCCGCCGCATCGGGATCTTTGTGGAGGACGAGGACGTTTCCACCAAAGCCTTCACGGGCCGGGAATTCGATGAGCTCTCGCTCGCTGCCCAGAGAGATGCCTGTCACCATGCCCGCTGCTTCGCTCGGGTGGAGCCTTCCCACAAATCCAAGATCGTGGAGTTTCTCCAGTCTTTCGATGAGATCACAGCCATGGTAAGCCATGGAGCTGGTCCTTGGTTTGAAAGGCAAACGCTGTGCTGAAACCCTAATTAGGCCCTTTCAGGCTAATGCCCCATTCTGGAAAACGCTTGTCTCCACATTTCCTTGAACTCTAAAGCCTCAGGATAGTCCTGCACTTAGTGACGTTTAAGGATCCAGAACCACACCCAGTGCAGAATTCCTTTCTGGCCCTGTACATAAACCCCCCACCGTATTTATTTAATTTTTTGTTTCAACTCTGAATTCTCGTTTTAGACTGGTGATGGTGTCAATGATGCCCCTGCACTGAAGAAGGCAGAAATTGGAATTGCTATGGGTTCTGGCACTGCAGTGGCTAAAACTGCCTCTGAAATGGTTTTAGCAGATGACAATTTCTCCACGATCGTCGCTGCTGTGGAAGAAGGACGTGCCATTTATAACAACATGAAACAGTTCATCCGGTACCTGATCTCCTCCAACGTTGGGGAGGTTGTTTGGTAGGTTTAAATCTATTTTTTTTTTTTTTCTTTGAACTAAAGTAGTGATGGTGGAGTCTTCTGTTGGTTATTTACTTCAGTATTTCTCATGAAAACCAGAGGAACAGGTTCTCCAGGTAATCAGTCATTGTGGGAGTTGTATGTTTGTGGCCTGGTCTTTAGTGAAGAATCGTAGCTGGCCACAGAAGTTGCACATTGTGTTACACAGAATATTGTAGCTCAGTAGGTAATACTTTCCAATTATTTCTATGATTGGTCTAATTCTCTAGAACAGAAAAACAAAAACCTTAATCAAATATTACAAGATCTGGAGTTTCAGATAACTTAGTCACAGGCATAGCTTAGATGTTTGTTTAACCTCAGGTTACAGAAATGTGTCTTGTGTTCCTGTGTGAGCAGCAGTGGTGACCCAGCACCACAGAATGCATTTCTGGCAGCAGAATGTCAGTATTGATCTCCTCACAGCCCTTACATCAAAGCAGACTTTCTCCCAGAGTGGAATAAAACACAGCAATTGTCTTGCCTTGTTTCTTGTCAGCTTTAAAGCTGTCCTTCATACGGCTCTTGCTGCAGCCCCTGTTTCTGTTCTATTTATTCACAGAGCCTTGGAGCCATGAAAGCTACATGCTTATTAAACTTCTGCAGGGAGTAGCAGTGATCTAGGGAAATGAAGCTTAGTCATTCAAGCTAAAATGTCTTTTAGAAAGTGGCTTTCAAGACTTTATCCATATGTGTGTGTATATATATATATATTTACCTATAGAGAAAAGTAGAGTGGGGAAAAACAAGCCTAAAGCGAAAACTTCAATTTTTGAAGTTACCGAAAGAAGACAATGCTTCAAAGCTTACATGCTTTAGTGGTTAGAAGTGTTTGCTCTTGGATGTGGTTTTAGTTTTCTGATTGTGAATACTCAGCTTGTGATCTGAAGTGGAGAGCTCTGTATGAGAGAACAGAAGTGATGCTGCAGGCTTAGGCTTAAACCTGAAAGGACTGACTTACATGAATAAGCTCGTAACTGCTGGGTTTCTTTATAGCATCTTCTTGACTGCTGCCCTGGGTTTTCCTGAAGCTCTGATCCCTGTCCAGCTGCTGTGGGTAAACCTTGTGACTGATGGTCTCCCTGCCACTGCTCTGGGCTTTAACCCTCCCGACCTCGACATCATGAACAAGCCCCCGCGCAACCCCAAAGAGCCCCTGATCAGTGGGTGGCTCTTCTTCCGTTACCTGGCTATTGGATGTGAGTGCTAATGGCTTTTTTTTCCTTAAATAAAACTCTTAAGACGTGAATTACAACTTACTTTTTTTTTTTTTCCAGTGCTGGTAGTCTTGAGGTAGAAGTTCAAGTGTGGCAAGTGAGGTCTTGTTTTGTGTACAGTTCACAGTGCTGAGAAAAGCACTTTGTTTTCTTCCAGGCTACGTTGGTGCTGCCACAGTGGGTGCTGCTGCTTGGTGGTTTATTGCTGCTGATGGTGGTCCAAGAGTTTCCTTTTACCAGCTGGTATTCGCTCAGTTTAATATCTTTGGGGGGAGAGGGGAGGTACCTGCTGCTTTCATGCTTGAAATGACTGTAGAAAACTGGTAGGTTGCAGGAATTTGTATAACTGAACACTTTCAGACTTGTTAGTGTAAAATTTGATCATGATTAAATTAGTCTTAATAGTAAAGCTCATGGGTGGGATACCTGAGGTTCTAACAGTTTGAAGGGTTAATTGTTGTCTTGTAAGTAAAAGCCTAAAGGGGATTTTTCTGAAGTGGGCAAAAGTTTATGAGCACTGGCTTTGAGAGTCACAATAGAAACTTCTCTTTCTGTAGTACTCACTGCTTTTTTTGCCTGATTGCCTATTTTACGATTTTCCAAGTTAACAAGCTGTGGAAGTGAGCTCACATTGTTCTGTTGCAGAGCCACTTTCTGCAGTGCAAGGAGGACAATCCAGATTTCTTCGGGGTCGACTGCGTGGTTTTCGAGTCCCCGTATCCGATGACAATGGCTCTGTCTGTGCTCGTCACCATAGAGATGTGCAATGCTCTCAACAGGTTCGTGTGTCCGGGCGGGAAAGCAGAGCCTCTGCATAACTCATCCAAAATCCTGCTTTTCTTTGTGCAATTTGATTCCTGGTGGACAGCTCAGCTAACGAAGAATGAATGAGTCACGTTTCCGTTCTCAGTCCTGGTAGTGCAAACAAAATGACTCTGAGATACCATTTGAGATCTCTTATCATAAGGTATATTTTTAAGGCTGCCAATTCACTCTGGTATTTTACTAAGCACAAGCAACTGAAATATTTTCCATTATTTTTAATCTAAGCTTAATCAATCAGATTATCCCCTCCTATGTTGGTATAAAGTGATATCAAGGAGAACTAAAATAAGAATGCTGAAGATATGGAAAATAGTTTTTCCTGCCCTAAGGGAGTGTGGGTTTAGCCAATTAATATTAGATTATAAATGGAAACCACTAAATAGCACAATGTCAAGGGTATTTTTCTTCAAATAGCTTAGAGGTCAGTTAATTTAAAAACAAATAAACTTCAAATACAAGTGTACTGGGATAGTCCTACATAGTAAGGTGCTGCTCTACATCCAGTGCTCTGGATCTCAGCCTCTTCTGCCTAAATGCAGATGGAATCGAGCAGGATTAAAGAAGGTGCCAATACTTGGCCCTCTGTCAGTCTTCAGTGAACTTCAAAAGAACTGCATGGACTGAGGTGGATTCTGGTTTATGCTGCCATGTTTTATGCATGGTTTATGTCCATCCTTCCCTTGCCCTTCCCCACGGGGAGGGTTTGGGGCTCGTAGTGAAAAGAACCAGATCAGGAATGAGCAGAACATACAAGAGCTTTCAGGATTAAATGTGAGGCTGACTGACTGCTTTTCTAAGCTGACTTTCAGGGTAGTTTGAAGTTGCAACATGCATATAAACCATATCCTGGGATCTTCCCTGCCTCCCTGTCGGGATCCCTGTGCCTTGCTGTGCTGTCTGGATTCAGGTGTTCTGGTTCATGGAGCTTCCTGTTGGTGTCACCTACACACACATGTCCCATGTTCCTCTTGCAGCCTCTCAGAAAACCAGTCCCTGATGAGGATGCCCCCGTGGGAGAACATCTGGCTGGTGGGAGCCATTTGCTTGTCCATGTCCCTCCACTTCCTTATCCTTTATGTGGAACCACTGCCAGTAAGTGCACGTGTCTCACGCCCACCTTGGAGATAGAGCACAAACCTGTGTGGGGCTTAAGGCAAGGGCTGGAGGGGGAGAAGAGATGAACCTGGAATATTGTGGCAGCTTTGGTCACCACAGTGCAAGAAAGACATGAAGGCATTAGAGAGTGTCCAGAGGAGGGCAATGAAGATGGGGAAGGGCCTTGAGGGGAAACTGAGGGCACTTGGTGTGTTCAGCTGGAGAGGAGGAGACTGAGGGGAGATATTATTGCAGTTACAACTTCCTGAGAAGGGGCAGGCACTGAGCTCTGCTCTGTGGGGACCAGGGACAGGACCCCAGGGAAAGGCCTGGAGCTGTGTCAGGGCAGGTTCAGGTTGGATGTTAAAAAAAGGTTCTTCCCCCAGAGGGTGGTTGGGCACGGAACAGGCTCCCCAGGGCAGTGTCACAGCCCCAAGGCTGCCAGAGCTCCGAGAGCGTTTGGATGGTCCTCTCAGGCACAGGGTGACTCTTGGGGATGGGCCTGTGCAGGGCTGAGGATTGGACTGGATGATCCTTGTGGGTCCCCTCCAACTCGGCACATCCTGGGATTCTGTAACACTCGGCTTTTCTTTCAGATTATCTTCCAGATCACGCCGTTGAACGTGACTCAGTGGCTGATGGTGTTGAAAATCTCCCTCCCTGTCATTCTGCTGGATGAAACACTTAAATATGTGGCCCGTAACTACCTGGAACCTGGTAAAGATAGTGTGAGGCCTGCCACCAAACCCTGTGCTCTGTCAGCATGCACCGAAGGAGTTTCCTGGCCGTTTGTGTTCATTACTATGCCCTTGGTTATCTGGCTTTACAGCACAGACACTAACTTTAGTGATATGTTCTGGTCTTGACTGACATGGTGACGAGTTTTACATTCAAAGGAAAAAAAAAAAGAAAAAAAAAAGAGTTTAACTTAATTTTTTTATTGTTTAGAGCAACTGTCTATTTCTGCTGAATTTTCACATGAACATATTTGCCGGTGATGGAGGTTTCATAATCTAGATTTTCGGGTTTTTTTTGCTTTTTCTGACTTCAGTGGGGGCAATATATTCCTCTTTTATACACAGTTAAAGTGTCCATTGACATGTACAGAGAACTAACACTATTTTATGCAAATATTTTTTTGTAGATGAAAAGCATGTACAGTGTTCTGTTCAATAGTCTATTCATCATGTAAAAAAAAAAGAAGTAAAATTTGTTTTGAGCCAGCGGACACTATCAGACTAAATTGGCAGCAGATTTTAGGGAATGAATGTGTGTTGTCTAAAACTAAAAAAGCATGTAACTGTTTGTCTTCTGCATGATCATCCAAACTTAATTTGTCATAAAGTCAGGTTTGATTCACAAGCAGAACTTTCTGCACTGGGTGGAGAGTCCTGCTCCCTCGGTCAGGATTCCTTCTCGGTTCCCCTCTTCCCTCACTCTTGGTTCTTGACTGTCCTTGTTTACACCAGTTTCTGTATGAGGTAATGCCTAATCTTGCTCGTGCAGAAAAGACCATTCCAGGTGCAGCCTGCTGGGGTTCTTCCATACTCTCAACACGCATAGGGTGGTTTGGTTTTTTTTTTAAAGATTATTTATTTTGTCTATTGTATTTTATTGTAACAAGACCTTATTTTGCCAGTGTTGCCCGTTTTGCAGGGACAGGGAGGGCTACTTCTGTCTCCTTAAATCTAAAGCCTTTTTAACAAACACAATCTATTTGGATTCAAAAGAGGGTTTAAGTTGGGGTTTAATACTTTTATTTACACATCAGAGCCTTTCTTTTTCTTTCTCTTTTTTTCCCCCCCCTCCTTTAAGATCAAAATTTGCAATGAGACCTGGAAAAATTACTTGCACTGCATAGGTAGAAATCAGATTTCCTACACTTAGGGCACTAATGCTCAGTTGTATCCATGGGGTTACTCTGCTGGCCTGTTGTAAGCCTGACTTGAAGTAACAAGCTCGTGTGTGTTTTTTGTAAAATCTGTAAATAGCACATGACCAAATTGAACATATTGTATAGAACTATTTTTATTTTGATGTGGCACTAACCACCTTCATTATTACGGTAAATGTTAAAGCATGTTTTCAAATTCAGTCCTGTATCAACAATGTGTAAGTCATTAACAGTCCTAACTGTGGTGTTTTTCTCCAATGCCTTCCAACTTTCATCGACTAAAGTGAGTATTTCTCTTCCATTTCACCCTGCCAGTGGTGACTTGCTGTAAAATAGCATTATGATGTATACATGTTGAAGAATAAATAGTAATTTCCTTCATTCCCATGCTGTGTTTTGTCAAACTCTGCTGTGCTACATTATTATCACCACTTTAGACTCTTGTTTTGTGGTCTGAAGCTCAAATTACTGATTCCAAAGGCAAAGCACTTGCTTTTGGTTTAGTGTATTTTAGGGTCTTGTTTTATAGCACCCGGGAGCCTTAGTGCCCCAAGGTCTTACAGCTTTTGGTCTTAAGTTACAGATTTGTCTAATTTTATCTCAAACTTAAGACCCTGACAGCTGTGAATGTTTAGTGTCCAAAACTCTCTGGTACTCGTGGTCAGGTGCTGGTTTACTCCAAAGCTTTTCCCTGCTCTGAAGTAGGGGCTCCCACCCTTCCCTCATCCCCGGTACCTGCAGTGCTGCTCCTGCCAAAAGCAGCTCATTATTTGTACAGTGGCCATCTGAGAAGGCAAAAGAACAGTCTCAGCTTAGCAGGACAGTCTCTGAAACCTGTCCTGGGGTCACTGTCTGTAGAGCAGCAGCTGCTGTGTTATCTTGTGCTGGCTCAGTCTGAGCAACCAAATTCAGGCAGCTTTGTGATCCCTCCTGGAGGGACAGGACAGTTCCAGGCTGTGTCCTGTTGGTGCCAGCTGGTCTCCAGCAAGTGCACATCATTCTCTTGGTTTAAGCTCTCAAATGTGGACTCTCCCCTCAGAACACTCAGGCTCCATCAGAAATTGCACAGCATTGTGAGTGCTCTGTTTACAGAGACTTTGGCTTGTCGGAGGTGATGCTGGAGTGGCTCAGAGGAGCTGACCTGATGATGTAGTAGGTGTGTTGCTGAACTGTGAGCATTTGAAATGCCCTTTTTTAGTGTGGAAGAGCCAAACTAAGGTTTTGCATTCCACAAAACCACTGGCCTGCACTGCCCATTTGCTGTATCAATAACAAATGAGCAGCACGAGGCTCGACCCTGTTTCTTGAAATGGAAAAATAATAGTTTGTGTGATTTCAGGATTCCTGGAGATCAAAATATGTCCCAGTATGTTACTTGTCAGAAACAAATACTAGGAAATTGATTCTGTGTGCTGCCAACATCACTGACAGACATTTTCCAGGGCAGGAATGCCACTGAATCCTTGAGCCCTGGTTCTCTTGAACCTCCTGAGCACCATATTGGTGGCCTTTTTAAGGCCACCATGAGTGATCCTGCTTCTTGTACAATCCCATTCCTGTCTTTTATGCCAAATGATCCTGCTATTCATCCCCTTTTTCCTTCTCTAAGATGATGAAAGGGAAAATGACTGTTGATAAGTAGAATTCAGTCTTCAACACCTGTCTGTGTGTTGAAAATAAATCTTGCTGCTTGTGTCCTGGATTTCCATAGACATCTTAGAGCTTGCTCATGTCTTGGAGGCACTTGGGATAGGGCCTTGTGTTGCTCCAGTTTGCCCTAGAAAGCTGGATGAGTGGTGGGTAAATGGAGTGGGATCCATCCCTAGAGGCTGCTGAGCTTACAGGAACAGATTTTAGAAGGTCCTCCTACAGAGCCCAGCAATCTTCATCTACCCTGGTTTTCTTTTGTTTCTCCCAGTCTTGTCCAAATTTTCCTGCAGAAGTGGAGCAATAGAGTTCCCCAAGATCAGCAGGTGCAGGTCTCGGGTTCGGTGGCAGCCGTGCTGAGCTTTAGGACTTCTGTTTTCCAGGTGTTGTAAATCCCAGCCTCTTGTGGCCTCGACTGGCCAAATACTAAAACCTACTGTGAGCTTCCTCCTGGGCAGCTCATCCTGCTCTGGAATCACAACCCTGTGATCCTGGAGGGAATGCTGTGGGTCTGGGCTCCACCCTGGGAGCTGAGCAGGCAGTAGGAGAAAAAAAGGCAGCTTTTCTGATGGCTTTTCTGTTCTAGAAAGTACAGAACTGCAGTGCCAGGTTTGGAATCACTGCAGGAAATGTGTTAACTCAAATGTTTACCTTAGTTGTGTAGATCCTGTCATCCTTCGGCCTCAGCCTTTTCATCTGGAGCAGCCAGGAAGGGAGGACCTTTCAGAACAGAATGATTTGCCAACATCTTGAAGTTGAAATTCTCATCTCATTTCCTTGGTCCCAAATATTTCCAGCCTCCCCTGGTTGAAATGGGGTAACTGGGGGTAGCAATAAGTAACTCCTATTTTCCTGTGTTCCTGAGAACATATGAACAGCAGCACTTCCTCAAGCAGAAACAGCTCAGAGTTCCCCAGGCTTGATCTCCCACTCCATTCCTAGGAAATAACTTCATATTTTTTGTTTCTCTTTGCTCTCATCTCACCAAGCTTTGCCATCTCTGCTGTTTTCTGGATTCCTTGGTGCCCTCACACGTCGCTGCTTATTTTCTAGTGTGAGAGGGGTGTGTAAGACCAGGATCAATCGTGTGATTGATGCTGCCTTATGCTGGGAACACCAGGAAGGATATTGGCTTGTGCTGGGAACCCAGTGGGGTTTGGAATGAGAGCAGCTCCTCCTGAATCCAGGGTTCTGTAGCAAGGAGGATGCTCAGGCAGCTGCAGCCCTACGTTGGATATTTAGACAGGAGCTTTTGTCTTTGCAGTGCCTTGGGCTCCCTCTGCTTTCACATATGAATGATCCAAAGTGCTGTCCATGAGCTACACAACGAGCTGCTCCTTCTTGCTGCCATCCAAGCGATAAAAATAGTTCGTACTTGGTCTCCCAAAACATTGCTGCAAATAAATGAGGATGAAAGAGGCTGCAGAAAAACATACACCAGTCTGTCCAAGTGCTCCAGGGCTCGGGTTTGCAGGGAGGCTGGTTGGGAGGTTAATGGTACGAAAATGAGATTTTAATCTGCTGATAGAATGCAGTACAGCAGTTCTGTTCAGAGAACACAGCTCCCGCCCACAGTTCATGGTAAACAGCCTAAAGAGGGTTCAATTTGCTGAGATGAAGGGAGGTAAAACCGATACAGAGTCGTCTGTCTCTTGCACCTGTCTTGTTTTACTTTTTTGCACTTCTAACCATTAACTGTTTCCCTAATCTCTGCTAATTACATCCTTAATTGCATTAATATGCATTTTCAAATCTTAGCAGGAGAGCCCAAATTTTACAGTGTTGAAGCAGTGTTTGGAAGAGCTTCCCTGGAGTTGTAGGGCCCCAGAGCACCCCAGGCTCTCCCAGACACAGGGCTGACCTTACGCTGTGGTGTAGGGGCGAAGCACAGCGGGAGCTTTAGGACCTTGTACTCTCCCCTTGGCCTACACGTTAATCTGTGTAGTTCAAGGACTTCTTCAAAGCTTTCCTACTGCTTCCCAGAACAAGCTGCCTGGAAAAGGGACATTGTTAGGTCACTTTGGGGACCAAATGCCTCGAGGAGAAAAACACCCTTAAAACCTTGAGCTCCACGTGAGGAGGGTGAAACTCGAAAGTGAAAATTCCAAATCAGCGAGACTTGTCTGTTGCCACTAATCAGGCAGAGAAAGGCAAAAGTTCATTAAATGTCTTAATTGTTTTTCACTGCAGTCTTTGGTAGGAAGTGCTGGCTCTGCTGGTGATCAAGGGAGCCCTGCTCAGAGGAGCTGAGCTTCAATCCAGAGGGTCGGGGCTTTAAGGACAAAGTAACCTGAGAGTGTCCCTTCAGCGACAGAGCAGCCAGTTACCAAACTTAACATTCTTTCTTCTGTCACTGTTGATCTTAGTCTTGCTTGTATAATGATAACTGAGCATTCATCCTTTCATTAACTGATGCCTTTTCTTTCTTTCCTTTTCAGCAATACTGGAGTAATCGCTTCCTAAACAATTTTGCAGAAATGTAAGGTTGTTTTGTTGCGTGCATGTGTTTTTAGCAACACATCTACCAAAACTTCTGCATGTATCGTGTAAAGATTCTTTGCTTTCCCTAAAAACAAAAACTCATTGTGTTCTCTGTGGAAGAAATGTGTGGTACCATTAGGACTCCATGATACAGATGTACAAACGTGCAATATAGATTTTTCGAGGCGGAACTCTCTCCAGAGAAGGTTGGTTTCTGTGCTGCATGGAGAAGAGTTGGGTTTTCCTTGAACAAGGATCACGGAGCTGTCAGCCAATTTCCCATATTTCCTGTATGTAAAATGTCAGTTTATACAATGTACAATATCAGATAATGCATGCCTTGGGTTGTAGATGGATCTCTCTCTCTGTATTGTATCATCCAAACATCCAACTCCAACAGCTTCTGTACAATGCTCTCCTATTTATAAATCCATGGAAACGATTACAGATGAATGTTAAACCGTAAGCCTCCACTTCATAACTTTGGATTTATTTTTTTTTTTATCATCTGTGCAAATCAACCTCTTTTGCACTGTAATGTAACTTATTTAAATCTAAGGCAGTAAGACAGATGTTGGTGCAATACAAAATATCGTGATGCATTTATCTAAAAAGCAACGACGACGTAGCCAGTTCCCACAGCTGCATGTGTGACCTTTAGAAGTTGTAAATAAGATCAATTGTCTATTGACATGCTGACAGTAAAAGGAGCATCACACCTAGTTTCATTTGTATCAGGTAAATAAATTTATTCTCCAATACATACTCGGCGTGGTATTTGATGCACTTTGTTTCCTGCAGGTCCGTGCTCTTATTTTAATGCCAGGATGCCACTTTTTAGCACCACCACAATCTTCCCTCCTAGAACTATGCAGATGCAGCTGCTCCTCGGCAGTATTGACCTCCTCGCTGGTGTGATTTCCTCTGTCCAGGGGCTTGTGTGTGTGTTTAAGGGACACTGTCAAGTACTTTGATCACTCAGTTTTTTTAAAATGCTCCATTGTTTGTAAAATCCCTCTGAGAAACGTAAAATAAACAATTCTTTCCCAACTTCATCTTTTAATTTTTTTTTTTTTTTTTTTGGTCCTTTTCTATCTTCTAAATTGCCCCAGCCTAAAGTAGCTCCTGGTCTCTTCCCCTTCCGTAGGCAAAAGGAAGGTGAACCAAATGCGTTTGCTCCAAACCACACCACGAGCATCCTGCTGGGAGTGCTCGGCGCTTTGGGCTCACTCCCTTCCCCACACCAGGGGCTGTCCTGCCACGAGCTCACGGTGCCGGAGTTAGGCAAGGCTAAAGCACCCCAAGGGGAAAAGCTGGCTTTTCCAAGTGTCCTGTAAGGCTCTGCTCCAAAGCCCAAACGCTGCATTTTGTTTGGAGTAAGAGGCAACTTGGGGACTGTGTTTTAAATGAGGTGTAATGCCCGTCAGCCCCCGAGAGCAGCACCGTGCTGGCAAACGGCCTTATCCCAATGAGGTGACACGTCTGAGACCCTTCAACCGCCACAGTGCGAGGTTTAAAAATACAGAGGTCAAATTCCATTGTCCAACAGAACTCTGGGATGGTGGAGGGTGTGTTAAGGCATCGGGCTGAGCTGCTGTGGCTGCTTCCTACTATGGTAGTGTTGTGTGGGCAGGCTGAGCTCTGCTCTCGCCCCTGGGCTGGGGCTGTCAGAGCTCCACACTCCTTACCTCTGGCTGCAGCTCCTCCCAGGGCTGCATTTGGAGCCTCAGTACACACCAAGAGCTCTGCCAGCACAGCCCTCCCCGCTGGGGCAGCCCAGGGCTCCCGTTCGCACTTCCCGGGGACAACTGGGCCGAGGCATCACAGGCGTTTGGCCACAACAAACTGCCCCAGTAGCACCTCTTGTCACAGCCTCACCCTGGCTGTAATTAGGAGGCAACCAAAGGGCCAAGGAGGTTCCCTCGCAGCTGAAGTGTCGCTCAGATCTCACCCTCTCATGTACCAACGTGCTCCTGCCTGGCCCATCTCCTGCCCTGTTTCTCAGCCTGTGGAAATCCTTGTCCCCAGCACTGGTGCCGAGTGTAAAGCTCAGGGAGACACAAAGTCATTCTTCAGCAAACGGCTCGAGCTGCTGTCACAGCGAGGTACATTCCAGCACCTCTGTGCTCAGACAGCGCCTCTCTGAGCAAACTGGCACGAACTCACACCTGATCTTTAAACGTTTCTTTAAATGATGATCTGCAAGCTAAAGGCAGAGCGAGTCCCCCAAGTGACCCTGAGGCAGCACTCTGGAGTACAGCCATGTGAGCAGAACGTGATGCTCAGTGGGTTGCCAAGGTACTCTGTGCAAGAGTGTGTGGTAAGAGATGCTGAAATCAACAGCTTCATCTTCCCCCTCCTCCTCCTCCCCCTCCTCTCCCTGCAACCCCCAGCTCTAAAGCATCACATGGATGAGCCACTGACAGCAGAGCAAGGAAGCAGCTCCCCATGGATCAGTTATGAGGCATTATGGGCACATTACATCAAACTCTAAATACAGAGGGCAGGAAATAACCCCATTTTTACCTCGAGGTGAATTTGTGTGTGATTAGAGCCCACATCCACCCCCAGGAGGGTGGGCAAGAAACGAGAGAAGCCTCGGGGAGGGGAGACGGCAAATTTTCTTCCCCACTGAGCTAGGAAAAAGCCACAGGAAAATCCTGGGACCATAAAAGACAGAGCAGCAATGCCCCCTTGCTCAGTCTGCAGAGCTCTGAGCACCTGAAGAGGTCTTCTAAAATATTACATCCCAACAGTTTACCCAGGTGGAAGTGCAGAGAAGACTTCAGACATCAATTTAGCAGGCTCCAGGGATTTACCTAATCAGGGCAAGGCCCTGCCCTTTCATTAGAGACAGTGGGAACTGAAAATATAAAGATTAATTCCCTTATAGCGGAGTCTATAGGGGTGATGCCCTTCCTGCTCCTGGAGCAGCCAGCTGGGCAGACTTACTCTGACTAACAGCATCCAACCCTTCCCAAAACAGAGCTGCTGACGCTCTGATCCCTAATCCTAATGGGATTAAGAGCTCCCTCACCAGCTGCATGGCAGCTTCAAGTCTTTGAAGTCTTCTCCAAGACATTTCCATCTGGGTGAAAGCCCTGCTGGCAGCATCCCATCAAGCCTCTCAGTTCCTCTTTTACCCAGTGGACAGGCTCTGCTCACTGGGCTGCCACTGGGACTAGACTGGGGTTAGGACTGGGCCGTACACTTCCCTTCACCACACAGCACCGTGGTGTCCTACCACGGAATCCCAGCACCAAGCTGTAAACCTCTCTGCACCTCTTTAAGGCCAGATGATGGATGTTCTTCCTGCCACCCTGTGAAGCCTCTGAATTTACTACATGGATGGTAAATCACAGCACAAAAGGAGATCAAACGCACTTGTTTCCTTATCCCCCTTTTCAGGCAAGAGCAGCAGCAGCAACAAAAGCAGAAATCAAAGCACAGCACAGAAAGGGTTAAATCCCTCTTCCAAAAACTCAAATATTTCCAGTGAACTGGGTGGAGGGTCCTTAAAACTTCTCAGAGCCCAATATTTCCACAAGGGGAGCAAACACTTGACCTCCAGCTTTATCTAGTTGGCTGAGTTTCAGTGTGACATTATCCTCTGCAGAACCGACACCGAAAGGTCAGCAGGAGCCACCTCCTGCTTTGCCACCTATTAAAAGCTCTCCTGGGGAGCTGAGGAAAGGTGACAGCCCGTCTCCATTCCCTGTCCCTCCTCTTGGCACAGCCAGAATCCAGGAGCTGCCCTGGCCTGAGAGAATTTGGGCTAATACAGGAATTACTGCTTTTTTCAGAGTAATGCCAAACTTTCCCAGTGTCAGTTATACAGACACCAACATTCCAGATTGACAGTCAATCCATACAAATCTCCCATCTCTCTTTCACTTTTCCTCAGCAGGGAAAGCAGAAACTGAGGTTACACCACCTTCCCACTCCTACACTGTCCCATCAGCACCCATCAAGCTTTACAGGGCAAAGCAGCTCCTCAGTCACAGATCCCAGCTTTACTGGCTTCCCAACAGACAACCATTTATCCCAGGAACCACACAGACAGCAGCTTCCACAGAGCAGCCCGAGGAAGTTGCGTAGCCACAGATTGCTGTTGTTGCCCTGCTGATGTCGCCACACTTCAGTGTCCTGGAAAACTATTTAGTATTCCAAGAGGATGAAGCCAAGTTAGCAGCTTCAACCCATCGCACCGTACTGCACGTCGAGGAGTAACACAGCATAGCACACACTGAATGCAAGGAAATAAAGTAGGAATATAAAAACTGGAAGCATTTTTCAACAGTTAAATAGTTCAGGGAAAGAACTGGCATCGTAACAGCCTTTTCCAGCAAAGCACACGCTCCCTCTCACCACAGGAACAGGCCCTTTTGTGCTGCCAGATCAACCCGAGCTCTTGGATCAACTGCTGAAGTAAGGAGCTCATTTCTGCCAACCCCTGAACTCCCCCAGCCTGGGAGTCCAGCTGGGAGATGTTCCAAATCCCTGATCCCCAGTAGCTGAGCAGTGCTGCTCCTGCTGCCGCTGCTGCCCCTCCAGCCACTGCCACGTAACTGGACTCCTTGTTGCCTGTAAATATTCAAGAAATTAAAACAAGTCCAAGTCTCAGGACATGGGATTTTTTTTCTCCTCTCTATCCTCCTGACAAGGCTCCCAGTGCTCTGCAGCACAGCTGAAAAAAGAGCTGAAGTGTCCACAGGCACTTCAGGGTGCAAGGACAGCATTCCCTGTGCCGGACACAGGGCGGGAAGGACACAGCCCATGGCACAGGTGGAGGGCAGCTGGTGTCCTCTAGGAAATGGCACTGTGCATGGCCAGGAACACAACATCCACTCCCTTTTGAAATGCCCAAGTCAGGAACTGAACTGCCCTTGTTAGAGCCCCAAACCATCACATCGGTGCTGCATCGGTGTTTTGATGGGATGATAAAGGAGGAAAAGGAATCTGATCTCCAAACTCACAAAGCCATTGGCCCCTCTGGGAAGCTCTTGGAAAGGGAGGCTTGTACAGAGCAAACATCTCTCAGGGATCCACCCCAGTAAAGGCTTTCCCAGCACATTCCACACCCACCATCACAGAGCCATTAATGTTTCAAAGCAAGCACAGGGCTCAAACCAGAGGGAGCAAAAAACAGATTATTCTATTTTGTTCTTGTCATCAAGTGACAGCCATGGACCAGGCAAAGGCCTTAATACAGAAATTGTTACAAGTTCCCCAGGCGAGTATTTTACTTTTTCCCTGAGTTGTTTGCACCAAAACTATTTTATTATTCCCCTCCCCAAACACCCAACCCTATGTATCTCCCTGCCTCCTCCTGGCCAGCTTCCAAAGGACATCTTAGCCAGTCTGCCAGTGCAGGAGGGCAGCAGGAATTGCAGCTGTAGCCCCATTTGCCCCTTTCCAGGCCAGCATTCCTGCTGCCCTTCCCTCCAAGATCTGGTTCCTGGACCCACACAGACATGTTAATTGTCACCAAGGCCTCAGGCCTGGGCTCCAGCAATTTAACAACAGCCTTAGAGTTCCTGCCCCTCTCCTCCTCAACAGCTTAAACCAAACCTGCTGTGGGGCTGTGAATAGATACAGGAATTATAAATATAGTAGCAAAAAAGCAAAGAGGATTGCAGGGTTAAGAGGGGAAGGAAGGATGGGAAGGGAGCGGGGATGTTTTCGAGGTTATGTTCAATTCACAGATTACTTTTCAAACTGTCCCCCTGGCAGTCCAGGAATGTAATGGGTAGAAGGAATCATTTTTTAGGCCAACACTGGATCCTTTCCATGAAGAAACTACAGTGAAACCAACTGCAATGTGCTGGAGTTCTGCTGGGTGCTAAATAAAATGGTACCAATTTACTGAAGGGCAGTACTGAAAACAGCTTATCTAGAAGTTAAAGCCCTGCCTAAGGTTATTTAGTTTAAAATCACAGGTTTATACTCAGTTTAAGCCCACCTAAGGTCACTAAATTTCAGACCCCTGCAGACTGCACTGCTTTTAGATCTGATTTTCTAAAAGATATTTGGATGTGGTGTATTTGTGTAACTTGAAATTACAGTAGCTGACACAGCCTTCGAGATTTTCTTACCACTGAGATCTAAGGGAGGGAGAAAGTTTTGCTGAATCAGAAATCCTCCCTGCTTCTGCCCTGGATGGATCCGTTTCCACATCACTGAGCTCCTGAAAAGCAAGGAGGGAAGAATCACCACACAAAGAGGCCTAATGAGGAAGACAGTTACTGAAAGAGAGAAAAAAAATTGCCAGTTAATCAAAAATCCCTCGATAATCAGCAGTAGCAGGAGAGAAAGAAGCACCTCCATTGGACAGCAAACACTGATATTGGCCAGCAGTCCCTTCTTCATCTCTGCTTCACAATTCTAGAATTCTCAAGATCTGGAAATCAGAATTATACTGCTGGAATTTCAGGTGTTACCAGCACACGGCAGGATAAAGTGTGAGTAAGTGCATTATTTAGGCACTTTCTAGCCACATCCTGGGTTTGTGCTGCTTTTGGGCTCTGCTCAACTCAGCCCTTTAGCCCTTATCCAAGTCTATGTATGGTTTGAAGGAAGTCGGTCCCTTTCCATCACTTCTTGTCTTTCCTATCACAAAACAGGAAACAATTAAAACTTAAATTATGTTTGTGACTTAAATTCCATGATTTCAAGCAAACTTGGGCACTCTGTCCTTACCCAGCTCCAGACTGGCCTCTCAGACATGCCCACACTGTACAGTCAGAACTGGATGGCAACAGCTTTTTCTCCTCACAAACTCTTTCACTTCCATCCCTGATTTGACACAGCCTGAACTTCAGGTTTTGGCTTTGTGATCTTTTCCTCCAAGGTGCACAGCACGTGACTGAGGGAGGGAATGAGGTCAGCTGCTCTTTAAGGGCTAATTGTTCTATTCCCTGAACTACAACTGCACTGGAGAGTACAAGATCTCTGCAAAACCAGAGACCACACTCTAAAATTAGAGTGCTAATGAAGGCTCATTAATAGGCAAGAATCCCTCTGGAATTGTGAAGTGAGTGCTAAATATATCTATATAATCTCAAATGCACCTTGAAGTTCCTTAGTCCCTTACTGTACAACTGTTGGCAAAGATTACACGCCGGCTACGGGAGCCCAACACAGCAGATACTCACCGAGGTTTTATCTGCAGGATCTGACATTCAATTTCCAGCGAGGAGCCAAGTTCTCAGAAAACCAAAGCAGCAAGGATCCAACTCTGCTTTGAACAGCCATCTCAAGGTGTCCTGAGATGTGCCTGGACTTGTTAAAGCTGCACCTAAACACACTCATCTTGAAGCAGTTTTAGTTTCCTGCCTGTTCCAAGAGCAGAGATTATCAGATTATCTAAGAACAAACCACAAACAACTCCATTTTCACCCACAGCACAGATCTGCAATACAACCAGAAAGCTGCAGATGAATCAGATGAATGTTGAGTGTGAGCAGAAAACAAAGCTTTTTTTTTTTTAAAAAAAAAGATGCTTTGAATTTGCTTGCACATATATTATTTCTGTCATGAGACACGTGATGAGCTGAAATCTATTCACTGCATCCCACAGCAATGGTAGAACAGGATCAGGCCTCTCATCCACCAAAAAGCCCTTAACAAAACGTTTGCTCTCCCTGAAATACACCCATTTGGTGGATTTGCTCAGTGGAAGAGCAGGGGTAGCTCGTGCCCATCCACCCCCCAGGACAGCTTTGCTGATCTTCCCAAATCACCTTCAAACGACCACAATTCGGTTTGATTTTTCGAAAAGTTTAAAGCCCACGAAATTCCAGAGAGAACAGGCACCCAGCATTTTTTCTTTTTTCAAATGGGTAAACTATCAGACTCCTCCTTTGTTAGATGTGACATACCAAAACACTTCCCAAACAGCCCATAATTTGCCTATTCTTTATGTCTGCATTTTTGATACATCACAGAGGGATGATATTTTATCCTGATCTGCCTTACAGGGAGAAGCTTCTTTTCCATGTCATGCCTTTGTATCAACCAGCCATTTTTCCTCCAACTGATACTCGAAACTATTTTTTAGCTTTCTAAAAAAAAGTCTGTGTGCTCCAGCATACCTGTGGTAACAGAATAAATACAAAAGGAATTAAATTGCCAATATAAAGATTAAAAAACCCCATGTTTTGGTAAAGACTAAGGCAATCAGAACAGTAAGAAAAATAAGTAATTCCTCCTCCCACACATCAAGCCCACAGAACTGCAACAGTTTCTAGATTACCCAAAGCAGCTCACCCTTGAAATGCTGCGAATTTGTACATGAAGTGACTTTGCTTCAAAAGGTGAGGGGAAAACACATGAATTCAAGTATTACCTGACAAAACCAGGAAGTACATAAACATGGAAAAACCAGGACAATATGGGTATTTGCATAATTTAACATTTCTCCAGCAATGCAAGGGAAGAGGAATGGATTCCTTTTATACCATTTTAAATGTCAGTGCTGTATACAGAATGTGAAGTGCTTTGAGTCACTGCTATAAAAGCTTTTAGGAACATCCTGAAATAAAACTAAACTTCATTTTAAAGTAAATGCTCACATACAGACTTTAAGTGATTACAGGGTTTAGTAAGGACTGAGAAAATGACTTTAATTCTCCACCATTGGCTCAACTCTGTACACAGAGAAATCAGTCAGCTACAAAAAAAACGTCCTGCAAGTCCAAGTTAACTATTGTCCCAAACTTCTCCTGCACAGCACAGGTAATGCCCTGGAAAAAGACAAATTAATTCAACAAACACAGCAAGAGAAAAGTGCTGCTTTCAGTACATCCAAGCAACCACCCCAGACTTCAACAGGAGCACGAGCTGAAACAGGAGCACACGAACAAGAGTAAGACCCTTCCCACCAAGGAGCACAAACCCCTGTATTTACAACTCCAAGCACACTTAGCCCTGGACAGAATTCAGACATTGTTTTCATCCCTACAGGCTCATTACACACCTCAGATTCTGACGGTTTTAGTTTTAGCAGGAATTTTTCAAAATGAAAGCTGCAAATATAACCGTGGATGCAGTTAGTCCCTTATACTTAATAAATAAGAAGCATAAGAATCTTCATGGTACTGAGATGTACAGGAGTATTAAATGGTTTCAGAGTCTATTAAAAAAAAAAAAAAACCAAAAAAAACCAAAAAAAGGTCCTTTGTTACTGCAAAAAAATCATAGTTTCTGTTCTTCTTAGAAGAATGGCCCTAGTGGTGTGTTCAAGTGCCAGAACAAGCAGCAGGTGAGACCTTTTATTGCATCCCAAACCACTGTTCTTGATCTGCCCACTGAGCTGCTTCACTGTCACTGCCTTCCAAGTCCCCTTCTTCTCCACTTCCCTCCATGTCATCCACATCTTCTTCCTGGGTGGCATCTGTTGGGCTTTCCTCTTTTTCCATTTTCTGCAATCCTTCTAGTGACTTCTGATCGTTTGGATCCAAACTGAAGAAAGGAAGAAAAAGAAAGCATTGTCCTGAAACTTTTTTTTCCTCTTTATTTGTGGCCTCAGTGTAAAGAAGGACAACAAAATCTCATCTTGCTGTCTGCACTTCCTGTTTAACTTCATCAAGAAGCTTATTTTAGTAGCTGATGCAACTTCCCCCAAGGGTGACTGTACCACTGAGTATTAAATCTCCATATAAAACAGTTTTGATCCCCAAGAATGCACTTATCTAAACATCCCACTCTTCCAGAAAACTTAGTCACCTCTTTCAACAATACTAATTATAAAGTGGCAGCAAAGCAGTAAAAATTTAAATGACTCTGACTCAATATATTATAAGCAAGCAAAAACCAGCTGACCCATTTAAGCTATACAAGTTTACAGTGGACATAATGTGCTGGATTTAAGGCACACTGAAGTTGTTGGAATCAAAACGTGGGAATATTTAGCATGGTTAACGTCTTAAAATAACATTTAGGTTATGTTAAGCTGAATCACACTATTTAAATTTACTGAATAGCTCATTTTTATATAGCACCTTCTGGTCTAAAGGAATGGATTTTAAGGTGCCTGACTATTAATTAGTAACTATAAATAATTTCATGCCTTAAACCTTTTGTTAGTTAAGGAATCACAAGCCTAGTGACATGTTTAGTATTAATGCAGTTCCCTACATTGTGCACCTCTCAGATCACAGCCTTAAGACCAACTAATTAATTAAGAGGATGTAATTTGTAGGTTTTTGTTTGTTGTAAGGGAGAGTGATGTAAAGCCATCTCTGATTCTCATTCTAATCAATCAGTGGCTCAACCCTTTACTTAGTCAAGCTGATTATTGGTTCCTAGAACTCTACTGCAATCTCAGGCTGTGCTTTACCTCAGGGCTATACTGTACTGGTCCATTGCTTCCTGGTACTCATTGACAGCCACCAGGAAGTCTCCCAGGATCCGGTGCAGCACACAGTCACTCTGATTGGCCAGGGCATTCCTCAGCAAAGCAATTCCATCTTCATACTTCTGCTCTCTACCTGTTCACAGGCAAAACTACAGGTTTAATTAATAGCTGAGAGAAATCTATAAAGTCAGAGTGTTCACAGAGTCATCACAACACCACACTGTTTGTCCCTTCAGCGCTGTCAGTAAGGAGGGCACCAGCGATCTACTTCATGCAAGATTAAACAATGGCTATTTGCTGCAAGACCTGCTACACTCACAATTACACCTGCTTTGAAGTCAAAACATTCTGTCTGCAAATGCTTTAAGTGCTGGTGTGGTGTAGGATCAGTTGCTGGATGCAACGAATCCCTGTGATTTTTCCCTTCAGGATAGAACTGATAAATCCCTGGGCTGTAACATTACTGCTACATCCTTCGCATGGTGAGTCTGAAGAACATTCTTCCACATACAAGAGTTATCTCTAAATAAACCAACACAGGGAAAAAAGGCACTTACTAAGAAGTTCTGCTTTCTTTACCACAGCTTTAATGTAATCAGGTCTTTGTGTCAGCGCTTTGTCCAGTAAGGTCTTTGCTTTTTCCTGTGTGACAGGGTCCTCCAGACACACAGTTGCCAGCAGGGTGAGCGTCTGTGCATTTGCCCCCAGGGTTTTGTACACGTTGTTTGCCATCACCATGGCTTCACGGATGCTGTTGGATGCCAGGTAACACTCAATGAGACCTGGTGACACAAATGAAAACATTTCAGTTTTTGAATCAGCACTGCACTCACCTCCTCAGTTATTTGCCCAGCTGACACTCCAGTAAAGAAACACAGCTGCAAGTGAGAAAGGGACTCTGGATATGTTAACATACCCATCCACAGAAAACTGATTTCATCGCTTTTATTTATGAGCAGGGACTGAAAAAAACCCAACCAAATTCTAAGTACATCTAATCTAACGTTTTTGTTCAATCCCAATCCTGAGATATTAATACTTCACCTGAACTCTTCACAACTCACTGAAGCTGCTGTTGAGATCAACAAGATTCAAATATTTAAATAAATACAAGAAAACAAAACTCCCAGTAGAACTAACCATACATTTTATGTCATGATCCAAAACACCCAAGTCTGTTTCTATCCAATTTAAACAAAACAAAACAATAAAAAAAAAACAACAAGAAAACTCCTTTGTGAAAATCATTCTTACAAGCCCATACATTCTCTAGTAGCTCTCACAGACCTGGTAAATCCCCTGACTGTAACATCAATGTGAAGAACGGAATAGTGATGAGTGTGGTTATTTTCAGACAAGAGACTGTCTAGATGTTCTGGAGAGATCCTACTCTCTAGATATTCCAGATACCCTCCCATCCGAGCGCTTCTACCGCTTCACAGATTTTGGGGTAAGAACAACTGATTTACTAGGAAGCCAAGAGGAGGGCAGAACCCCTGGCTGTTCCCTTGCCTCCCCATCACCACGACACCAAGGCAGCTCTGCACTGACCCTCGTAGCAGTCCAGCCTGCAGGGCGCGAGCCGAATGGCCTCCCGGAAGTGGATGATGGCTTCCTGCACCCGGCCCATGTTCCGCAGGGCGGCTCCTTTCAGCAGCAGGGCCTGGACACTGTTGCTGTTCAGCTGGATGGCTTTGGCTCCCAAGTACAAGGCACGGGAGTAGCGTTTGCTGTAGAAACTGTGACACCTACAGAGAGACGAGGGATTGTAAATATGCACCGCCTGAGGTGCCCGTGCGCAGGCGTGCAGGGGGGAAGGAGGGGAAGGAGGGAAAGGAAAAAACAAAGAGAAGACAAAACAAGAAAAAAAAGCCAAAGGAAAAAAGCAAATTAAAATGAAACAAGGTAAAAAAAGGCACAGAAAAGAAAACCAAAGGGAAAAAAAAAACCAAAAGCAAAGATAGAAAAAGCAAAGTTAAAAAAAAAACCCAGGCGAAAAACATCAAAGGGGAAAAAAAAAACCAAAAGAAAAAAAAAACACAAAGGAAAAAAACCACAAAGGAAAAAAACCACAAAGGAAAAAAACCACAAAGGAAAAAAACCACAAAGGAAAAAAACCACAAAGGAAAAAAACCACAAAGGAAAAAAACCACAAAGGAAAAAAACCACAAAGGAAAAAAACCACAAAGGAAAAAAACCACAAAGGAAAAAAACCACAAAGGAAAAAAACCACAAAGGAAAAAAACCACAAAGGAAAAAAACCACAAAGGAAAAAAACCACAAAGGAAAAAAACCACAAAGGAAAAAAACCACAAAGGAAAAAAACCACAAAGGAAAAAAACCACAAAGGAAAAAAACCACAAAGGAAAAAAACCACAAAGGAAAAAACCCAAAGAAACTACAAGTAACTGTTGAACTTCTTTCATTTGAAGACTGTATGTTCAGGAAAAAACACAACAACTCTTCAGGAGTTTAAAAACAAAGCTGTGAATATTGAAGTGTCACAGCTATTCAATATATCACTGTTATTGCACCAAAGTGCAATAACTCCAAGAGGTTTAAAGATGCAGAGAAGAACCAAAATAGCTCTTTATGGGTAAGGTAAGAAAGGAAAGAAACCAACTTACCCAGACACCACCCAGGGTTCTGCATGCTGGTCAGAAATATTGAAGAGGCGGCAGCCCAAGTTCTCCACATCCTCGAGCCGACCTTCACGTGCCAATAAATAACCATACACATCCATCCCTAAGGAGACATGTTAGAAGATCAACCCTCAAGAAGTGGAAAGTTCAGTCACAACAAGCAAAAAAACCCACCAGAACCAAACCCACAAACACCTGCTTTAAACTGTGCAATTACCAATAATGGTTCAAGACACGCAGCTTCTGAATGTCAGTTCAGTACTGGTAAAACAATATACAATACCCCACTGCATGTGGCTGTTACTCAGGAGGTCAACCTTCTTTTAGGATTTGCTCACCTTTTATTAGGTAAGGATCCAGCATTTGTGCTTGTTCAAATTTTAGGATAGAGTTTTTATTATCTCCAGCTCTGAAGTACAGGTCTGCTAAGCTCCCCAGCAAGTCCACGTTATCCCTCAGCAAGGACTTCTTCTCCAAAGAGCTTCAAGAGAGACAAATGCCCATCATTTATAAATGTCACTTACAGTAGCATTATATATGATTAATATATTACTTGATTGCATCATGCTCTTTCCTCTCTTACCAAATGGTGTTTATTGCTCTTGTGTTATCTCCAGTATGCACAAAGGCATATGCCTTGATCCACACGGAAAGCCAGTCCAAGTTGGGAATGCTCTGGATTATGTTGATGGTCATGGAGGCCACTTCTGCTCCTTTCACTGACAGTGACAGCAAGCCTGTCCAGGACAGTACACACATCAATCTCAGCCACCAAAAACTACTTTTGACACAAATTAATTGTCTGAGGACCGGAAACTCCATCCCTTCACAAGAATAAACATGCAGCTTGTTAAAATTTGCATAACACAGGCATTATATACCACATGCAAATGCAAGAGAGTTACCTAGTCCCAAGCATAATTCAAATTATAGCAGTGTTCAGCACCGCAGACACCCACCCAGGATGGCATCCAGTGCCAGAGGGCACTGCCTCAGCACTTCTTTGTAGCTCGTCACAGAGCAGCGCTCCTGGCCTGTCTTCTTGTAGAGATTTGCCAACATCATATTGATCTACAAACAACAGAAATGTTGGGAGAGTCAAGTGTGGGAAAGGAGTAAGAATAACTAAGAAAGGTCAGAACCCTGTCCTCAAGTCTGCCTGCCCTCTGTTCTGGGCAGAGGACAGAATTACCCTCTCTTCTGAGAATGCTGTAATGTACCATACACTACAAGATTAAAATTGTGACTTCTGAGTGCAGAGAAAAAACCTACATTCTTTTGTATTTGCTCAGAGCATCTCGAAATCTGTGTTTTGCACATTAAGAAGTCAAAAGATGGGCAAGTGTTTAGATAGGATGTACCCATCACATCAGCCTCTTCCAGTGGTTCTCTCTGTATCCACGGAAGTGTTTGAGGAAATGAGCTCAGGAAGGCAGAGAAAGTCTCCATTCAGCTTCTGAATGAAGCCATGATTGATTAAAGAACAGAAATTATCTGAGCTCTGCACAACACCAGTAGCTGGTTTCTGCTCCAACACTTTCACTTACTAGTGTGTGCAGGCAAAAAGTTTGTTTTTCTCAATCTTTTCTTCTTTCTCTGTTCTGTAAATTGACCTTTGAACAGAACACCCTGACACTGACTGGAGTCTAAGCCATGTACACTTTTAGGACAATTTAACATGAAACACAGTTGACTGACCTGATGTGTTAATCTTTTAAGCCCTTACGACTAACGGAGCCAGCGAGCCAAGACTCCACAGATTTGGCACTGAAGACCACAGTGGGATCTAAATATTTAACATTATCTAAACTGTGCTTTAAAAGGATTAAAAGATTTTAAAAGATGGAGCACTAGCAAACCTTTCTACTTGCCAAAGTCTGCAGCCTTCTGAGGATCTTACATTGCTCAAACTGTGCAATAAGTTAATAAAGATGCACAAAGCATTTAGCTCCCTTCCCTTTTCTGAATTCTTTCTAACAGAGAGAATACAAAACTGCTCTGATTTTATAGAAGTGAGTTCAAATAAGATAATTTAAAATTAGGAAATGTTACCACACAACAAAAGCAAATACCAAGACATAATAGCATTCTACCTACAGGTTATATTCTTTTTTAACCAGACACTGACCAAGAACCTGTGACAAAAACCTGCCAGAACTAACCTTTGGGGTCCTCTGTCTGGAAGGAATCCCATCAAGAATGGCAATGGCATCTTTATCTTGCTTCAGCATTGTGTAACATTCAGCCATTTTGTATTTCACTTCAATTTCTGATGGTAAGCACTGAAACAAGAAAGGAAGATTTATATACAACGTTGGTTTAATCAGGTAAAAGAAATTCAATACGGTTTCCTCGTTAAATATTTATACTATGTTGAAAAATATCCACAGCAAGTCAGTCAACAATGCAACTTAGTGCTAGTTCATATCGTTCCTGTCTTCAAATGAAAAGCATGAGCCACACATACAGAAAAATGTCATGTTCAAGACTATTTTAAGTTTTCCATTAGAAAATAAGACATTTGATGTTACTAAATTAATTAGCCTTAAATGTCAGGTTTATCTGACAAGGTAAATCCACAATCTGAGGTATTTAAAAGACAAGTAAAGGTGGTGCTCAGGGACATGGTTTAGTGCTGACCCCGGCAGTGCTGGGATAAGGGTTGGACTCAACGATCTTATGGATCTTTTCCAATCTCAGTAATTCTGTGAATATTGAGTCAGCAACATTAATTGTAAGGGGGATCACTTTACACAGCACATTATCAGTTTTAGATACCTGGCTTTGGGGTGTTGATGTAGCATTCCCAGTGGAAGGTCTTACTTTGGAAGTTTTACTTAGGGCTTTTTTCTGCTGCAAGGCCATCGTGTACTTACTGACAGCATTCCTATATTCCTTGTCATGGAACAGAGAGTCTGCATGATAAACAAGGAGCTGGTACTTCTGAGATGGTGAAAACAGTTCCCTAAAGAAATGCAAACAGAAAGGCCGAGATCAGCCGGCTGCTTAAGAACCAAAAGCTCACAGATCCAAAGTATTTGCAGCTTTGGTTTGTGCGGCTTCAACTTCCAACCGCTGCTGCTTCTTTACTACCCTGGAAGGACCCTTGAGTAACAGTTGCTAACCCCAAACACAGGGATTATCTCACCAATTTCTTTTATCTGTGAACAAACAGAGGTAACAGCCGCTCCTGACACCTCATCAGCCACAACAGCTCAGTGGTTGGCTGCTTGGCCACTGCCCCCATCCTTCCCACAATAAACCACAGGCTGTCAGTGTCCATTACACTGAGTCAACTTTCTTTGATTATTTATTAGTATTATTATTTTACTGACCTTTTTATTATCCAGCATTTGTGCTCGTTCAAATTTTAGAGGTTTTTTTGAATGGACTCAAGTTTGAAAGGCAACACAGCTCCTTGTACAACTCTCCTGGTCCTAATCTGCATTCCCACATTTTAGAAACCCCCTTTATAACACTCCCAGTATGTCTGCAGAGGTTTTGGAAGAGTCACGGGTTTGGAATGGGATTTGGGCTTCAAACAGTACCTCAAAACCCACCCAAAAAGTAAAATGACAGCTGAAAAACAAAGGGGATCTACAGATTCAGGGGAAGAGCCATGAAGTACACAGTGCACCCCTGGAAGGAAGAAATCGATTCTGTTACCCAAAAGATGGAGAGAGACTGTTTACAGGAGCCTGCAGTGACAGAGCAAGAGGGAATGGCTTCACACTGACAGAGTAGGTTTAAGTTGGATATTAGGAAGAAATTCTTCCCTGTGAGGGTGGTGAGGCCCTGGCACAGGTTGCCCAGAGAAGCTGTGGCTGCCCCCGGATCCCTGGAAGTGTCCAAGGCCAGGCTGGATGGGGCTTGGAGCAACGTGGGATAGTGGAAGGTGTCCTTACCCATGGCAGTGGGATGGAACAAGATGATCTTCAAGGTCCCTTCCAACCCAAACCATTACGGGATTCTCTGCCAGGACACCCCAATGGGACGCTGACGCTGGTAGCCGAACAGAGCCGGGCTCCATCCCCAACAAGGAGCAGGGACAGGCGACAGGCCAGGGAAAGGACAGGGACAGGGGACAGGACAGGGTGCAGGGACAGGACAGGACCAGGACCGGGACCCCTTCAAATCGCTCCCGTTTCCCCCCCGCCCGCTCAGCCCCTCAGCNTCCAACCCAAACCATTACGGGATTCTCTGCCAGGACACCCCAATGGGACGCTGATGCTGGTAGCCGAACAGAGCCGGGCTCCATCCCCAACAGGGAGCAGGGACAGGCGACAGGCCAGGGAAAGGACAGGGACAGGGGACAGGACAGGGTGCAGGGACAGGACAGGACCAGGACCGGGACCCCTTCAAATCGCTCCCGTTTCCCCCCCGCCCGCTCAGCCCCTCAGCGCCCCCTGCCGGCGGGGCACTCA
>VXAY01007103.1:3204894-3216930 GCA_013399855.1 Oxyruncus cristatus | reverse complement strand
CGCCGCTGCCCGCGCCGCCCGACAGGCGCGAGAGAGGGCAGCCCGGGGAGGAGCGCGCGCCGCGACGAGGACCCCTCCCGGCAGCGGGGCGGGAACGGCGTGAGGAGAGAGGGAGGAAATGGGGTGTGTGAGGGGAGAGGGGGTTCGGAGATCGGGTCTGAGGAGAGCCCCTCGCACCTGCTCGGTTCGGTGTCTCCCATGGAAGACACACTCCCTGTGCCTTCCCTGCTCCGGAGTCCGCCCCTTGTCCTGAGACTACTTTTTGCTGGCTGCTGCAGCCAAATGTGACCGAGGTCCCCGAGATAATGAAGCTCCTGCCTGTAAAAATTGGTAACCGAGGAGAAAAGTCCTTCAAAACCTATATTTTTTTCTGGGCCACACGCAGGGGAAATGCCTCACTAGAGCTACTGTTAACTACAATGCATAGGCCGGCCTGATGAATCATAAGTTTATTTTCCCCACTTTATTACAAAATGAATGTGAAACGTGGCTATCCTATTCCTAAAAATGGAATTAGTGGGAGCTTTTAGTTTGGACATGCCATCGCTGCTGTTCGGAGAGTAGTACAGCTCTCAGCAAACAAATACACCAGGCAGCAAAACATCACCAGCACTGCGCTTCAGGTAACACTAAAAGTGTGCTGGTGCTGTGTGGTGACAGTGAGACAAGTACTGCCATGAAGGAAAAAAACTCAACAAACCAAACTTGGATTTGTGTTCTTCCAGAAACCACCTGACTGACCAGAACAGCCATTTTTTACCAGTTTGGGTGTGTTTGAATCCACCACCAGGAAGGCAGCCACAGACCCAGCTGTGTGGGATCGGCCTGCAGTACTGTTTGAAGGCAGTTTAGTGCAGTGGAGCACAGCTCTGTGAAGACAGACCTGCTAGGTAAATTGCTCTTCTTATTTCAAATTTTTTTTTTTTTTAATTTTACCTGAAAGGTAAATTGCTGGAACTGCAGCCCCTGAATTAATCCCACTGTTTTCAGTAGGAATTATTCACTTCCTACTGATTAACGTTACACAGTGATCATAAAATCAGAATGGTTTGGGTTGGAAGGGACCTTGAAGATCATCTCATTCCCCCTCCCCTGCCATGGGCAGGGACACCTTCCCACCTTCCCCTATTGGTTGCTCCAAGCCCCATCCAGCCTGGCCTTGGACACTTCCAGGGATCCGGGGGCAGCCACAGCTTCTCTGGGCAACCTGTGCCAGGGCCTCACCATCCTCACAGGGAGGGATTTTTCCTAATATCCAATCTAAACCTGCTGTCAGTGTGAAGCCATTCCCCCTTGTCCTGTCACTCCAGGCCCTTGTAAACAGTCTCTCTCCATTTTTCCTGTGAGTTCCCTTCAGGTACTGAAAAGCCATGATCAGGTCACCCGAGAGCTTCTCTTCTCCAGGCTGAACAATCCCATTTCTCTCAGCCTTCCCTCACAGCAGAGCTGCTCCAGCCCTCTGATCGTGTTGGTGCCTCCTCTGGACTCACTCCAACAGCTCCATGTCCTTCCAGTGCTGGGACCCCAGGGCTGGAGGCAGCTCTGCAGGGGGGAGGTCACCAGAACAGATCCTTTCACAAAAAAACCCCACCTCTGTGATCTCCCTGAAAATTGTCCATGAGACACACAGTAGTTACCACATTAATTACAAGCGAAGTTTAATGACTACAATGTAAAAATCACTTCATGGACAACATGGCTTGAGAGGTCTATTTGCCCTGGACACTGGCACTGACTCCAGCCAGCAGAGCAATGACACAGCTCCCCTGCCCCACAGCAGGCCCATTTCTTCTCTCACATACCAGTCCTGTTTTAGATGCTGTAGCCACAATAACAAAGCCGACTGCATCTGAAACAGCGTGTAGAAAATCACTTATTAAGCACCAGCTTAATAATATTTGCTTACACAACTCATCTTTTTGCTCTCCCCCCCCCCGCCTCCACCCCTCCTTGACAGGCTTGTTTTTTTCTTTTTTTTTCTTCATAAGCAGTTAGTTCTTCCCTGGTACAAAATGAATCCAAAACAAAGGCAAAAGACGTGAACATCTTGCTGTGGAAACGCTTAAAGTTGTTGCCACTTTGCCTCTTCACTGCCCAGGGCCGGAGAGACTCTTGTTCATGAACTGCCTCTTCACAAAGCAGATCCACCACTGCAAAAGGAAGTACAAAGTCAGAAAATATGCAAAAGTGTTTTCCATGTGATGGATAAAATAGTGAGTTTAAAGTATTCAACCTCTGACACCTAAAAAGTGTTAAGGCCCCAGTTTTGCCCATAGGTTTCCACACTGGCTTCTACTGGAATTTAGGTGAACAAGACAACAGGAATGGACGCAATGAATTAATAATTTAGGACTTTGAGTTAAAGTGGGAAATCTTACTTTCTCTTATTTCTCTTACTTTAGTTTTATTATATTTTATTCTAATATAACTATAAACAAGAGATGCATCAGGAAGCTATGCCTTTGAAACTAAGTTAGCCTAAATAATTTCAGTATTAGACATTCACATCTGCACATGGAACATGTGAACAGTCAGGAGGCAATTCACTCATTGATTAGCTTTTTTGTTTTAATCTGGATATGAGGCCCAACAATCTACTTCAAAGCAGCTCTCAGATCAGAGCTGCCTGGGAAGAGAAACAGCATCTCTCGTGCCTGTGAACTTCCATTTGCAAACCCAGCCAAGAGCAGATGTGCAGCACTTTGAAGAGTTGCACCAGACACCCCTTGGTACAGCCCTGCCTTTTCAAGTCACCCAAACTGGCATTCACTGTCATGTCACATTAGATTAAATTTATTGGTAACTTGCAGCTGCCATTTCACTGCAAACCCAGTGAGGCTTGGCCAAAGTTACCACACCTGACCCTCACCTCCCTTCACACATTGCTGAAAACACACCCCAAACCTCACGAGCTCCGTGATGGTCCCTCTGAACTCTCACCTTGCTGGGCTTGTCACTTTGAGGATCAAACACTTTTTCACAGAGGCGAAGGCCAGTCTCTTGCCTCAGCTGCTGCAGGTAGGCCCTCATCACCTCTGAAAGCAGCACAGGGAAATCAGGGTAAACCGGGGAGCACCAAGTCAAACTGGATTTAACAGGGAGCCATCAGATAGCACTGCTTCAGGAGAGAGTTTCACATCTGCAGGGCTTGCCAGCTGGCTGAGTCGGTTTGCTCAATTTACAGCAATATTTGGGATTTTTATGATATTTTTACCATTAAAAAGGATCATCCAAACTGTTCTCTTCTCTCAGTCACCTTTGCTTATTATTGTGGGTTTCCTTTTCTGGCTTGGGCTTCATTACTAGGGTTTAGCTAGTGATTATCTGATGCAAAAGGTATTCTTAGACCCTATGCATTTGTTCTGTTGGATCCGTGGATCCAGGGGAGTCACTGGGCCCTTGAGGTCAGAAAATCCAGCTTGTGCTGCCTTCAGAAGACACACCACATATTTAGAAATCAGTTTTAATGGTAATTTTTCTCATTGCAGTCACAGAAACGCAGGTAATAAAGTATGAGCCGAAGGAAGCCCTCGGAGGTGCTGGATCAGCCTTACCTTCCTCCTGCTTGTTGGCAGGTTTGGCGTAAATGGCATTAAGAGGAAAGCCAGGCTCCCCAGGGATTGGGAAGTTAGTGATTCCTAGTGTGTACATTTCCTTCTCTCCTTGGCCTTTGGAGTTACACTGGAAGAACCGGGCAAACAATGGATTAACAGTTACAAACAAAAGCTGAGGGAGCATTAGACCCAAATATTTTACCAATCTGTAACACTTAAAAACTCATCAAGAAGAGCAACACAACGTATCCACAACCTTGGAGTATCTGTGGCTCTGACAGCTGGGACTGGGGTGACCAGGTTTATTTGTGCCAGTGGGAGGAGAATATCAGGAAATCCTTTCCTGAATACAATCCCCAGAACAGACTGTTTCCCTCCTGCACAGAAATTCACTTTTCTTACCTTTTGCAGCTTCTTCAGGCACTCAGAAATGTAGAGGGTTACGTAGATCAGTGTCCTGTCAGCCTCGTTCTGCACAACAAGAGCAAGCACAGAGCCCAGGAACTCTTAGATTAAGGGAGACTTTGGGGAACTGATAAAAGTCTGAAACAGGAATGAGTTCAAGCCATTTTGGCCTAGTTTCCCCATGGGAGAGGGACTTGCAATTCATGACATCTACCTGACTTCAAGTGGAAGGGGAGATTTTGTAATCTAATAGAATTATTTCCTTGAAAATAAATTTATATTCACAGCACCAACCTTGGTGCTGTGTATACACAGCACTGTATACACAGTATATTAAAAAAAAATTACCTTAATTTCATAATTTTTGAAGAAAACATTAGCCTTGAAGTAGTAGATGGCTTCATCTATGATATCAGTGTCCTTAGCTAACAAAACAGAAACACAGAGTTAAAAACTGCACTGTTATACCTCATTTGTCGTAACTTTTACTCAGTGAAATACATAAATAAGCATTATAGCAAAGGCAATACAAAAAGCAGAAGTCAGCACTATGTAACAGAGAACATGTGAAACACTGAGGAGCTCAGACTGTAATATTTAAGCTTCCTACTCTTATTAGGAGCTTTAACTTTCTTATTCTCCTTCCCCTGTGCTATCTCACTTCACAAACAGCAGCAGTTCAGCATTTCCTCATTTTTCTACCAGTTGAGTAACTCCTCAGAGTTTTAAGAGCATAAAAGGATCAATTTGTGCAGCGCCCCACCCTGAAGTGCTGCCTGTCCCACTCCTCGGCTACGGAGCAGCCGAGTGTCTCCAGCCACAGACCAGAGTGAGTTCTCTGTAGCTGAACCCCCACTTCCTCTGACACGGAGGGATCACACCATCACATCCTCCCCAAAAACCTCAACTTGCACAGCTTAACTATTTGAGAACTTCTTTCCTCCTGTACAAACTGCAAATCTCTCCATTTCCCACCGCTGACTGCTCTTGTCACTCTTGCTCTTGGAGCAATCCATGAGATGAGGAGCCACATCCAGGCAGGTTTTCTGACATTATTATAAACTTACTTTCCCGAGGTGCTGGGCCCTTGAACTGGCTTCTGATGGGTAACAGTGCCATGTTCCCCACTAGCTTGGTGTCCGAGTCCATTAACGTGGAGTGGTAAGCCTAGAACGGGGGGAAAGCTGGTTATTGATCCTACTGAAAATAGACATTTCCATGTCCAGTCCCATTCCCTGCGTCTCCACAAACACGAGTCGCAGTCTAGTTTGTTATGATGCTCCCAGAAATTTTTCCCTGCACAAACACTGTTTTCTAATAAGGCCCAGAACTTGGTGCCATTCTGGTCAATGCCAGGAGAGCATCATCACTGGCACCACTTGCAGTCGTGGTGGTGGGAGACAGGATAAAATCCATATGGCTGATCTGCAGGCACAGCTCATCCCCCCGGCTCTCTGACCCCATCCTGGGGGCCCTGTGTAGTTCACTGAAAATTAGTTGGTCTTTTAAAAATTATATCTCTTACTTCCATGTCTACCTAATAACAGTAGATAATTATAAACAAAGCCAGGCTTAGCACACTCAAAAATAAAGGCCTTTCTGTGCACTCTAAAACTGGTTTAAGTAAAAAAAAAAAAAAAAAAAGTTTTCTGCATATGACAGATTTTTCCTGGAAAACCGATTTCTAACAACTGATAAGATTATATTGGGGCATTTTCCAAATATTCCCACCGTTCTGTGCCAGCCCACTGAGAACCCCTCCCCTCCTCCTAGCCCAGGTTTTGTGGGGGGCAAAGGAGAATGTGACTGGGTGTAAAAAACAGTTTATTCGACCCAGGGGAAGGTGCTGTGAACAAAAGCAGAGCCAAGTATTGCTCTGACCACCCTCTCCGCCGCTGGCGCCAGGTCCCACCCTGCCGGCTGCGGGTGGATCCCTGCCAGAGGGAGGAGGAGGAAGAAAAAGAGGGCGCCGGCCTTGCAGCAGCCTCCCATACGAGCCTTTCCCTGCTCTCCGCAGGGCTCCCCGCAGCTGCAGCCCCCCCTTTCCCCCCGGTCAGACCCCGCCGCAGACCCCCTCCCCCGCCCCGCCGTCGCCCCCGCCGCTCACCGGCATCTCGGAGGGCAGGAGGCGGCTCGGCGGGGCCGGGCGGGAGGGGAGCGGGCGAACGTCCAAGTGAACAGAGCGCTCCCTCCGCCTCCGCTGCAGGAAATGAGGCAGCGGCAGAGGCGGTGCGAGCACGGAAGCGGAGCCCCGCACCGCCCTGGGGGCACCGCACCAGGAAGGGATCGCGGGAGCCACTGCTTTGCCCGGGCGCTGCCCGCACTGGGAAGGGCCTTTGAAAGCACGCTCTGATGAGGACTTGTTTGCTTTTTTCCATCCTATGGGGTTTCCCTCCTCTCTCTGCCCTTGCTGTGGCCAGCGCTGCAAGTAACCCCTCCTCGGTCACTCCGTGCCACCCTTTTCTTTTCCAGACACGCTGACACCTGAGAGGTGAGCTCCAGTCTCGGCGAGGTCAGCATCACAAAAGCACATTGGGGATGCTTTGCTCGCAGCTGGTTTTCTCTCCTGCGCATTTCCAGAGCTCCTGGGGGGTCACTCGCTCTGGTGCAAAGGCAGCCGGCGGCACGGGGCACTCGGTTGCCCTGGTGTAAGGAAGGGCAAAACGGGTCCACGCATGTTGTGTTCAGAGGGATACAACATATTCGGGTGCACACTCCTATTACTGTCAAGCCATAACCTTCCCTGTGACCCAGCATGCTGAATGTGCCCCCTGTAAATGATTCATAGCATGGGGAGGTTTGGAAGGTGAGTCAGAGTAATCCAACTGCTGGGCTGGGCTTTGTCCTTCCAGCACGCCACCAGTGTGACTTGCCCCAAGGATGTGCCAGTCTGGAGGTGAGTTAAGTGACCCAAGTTGCCCCAATGTTTGAGTGGTTTAATTCAGTCAGATCAAGACCTGCCACATAGTGATTTTTGGGAGCCCTTTCCCACTAAACATGCAGGATTTGCTGCTCTGTTGAACCTCTCTCCCAGTTCTGGCTGTGCTTTGGAAAAAGCACTTCCTTACTTCAAAAATAAGCACCATATCAATAGTGAACCTTTTATTTAAACAGACATAGGAACAACCCTACTCCAGAATAAGAAAAAAACCTTCCAGACTAGAAGCAAGAAACTACAAGGCTCAACTCTGCCAAGCTGCTTAAGTAAAAAAAGGTTAGGTAAGTGCAGTTGCCTCCAAGTATTCACTCCTTGGTTTGGTTCCCATTAAGGGGAATCCTCGCACTCAGACATCTGCTGACCAAGCTGCTTCTACAAAATGACATCGATTTCACAAGACTATCACTGAGTTCTGTTGAAGATGATTTTCTTTAAGTGTTACCCTGTACATGTTATCGATGAATAAACCACTTAAAGTCATGTGCAAGTGGTGCAAAAGACAGGTTTAAGAAGGCTTAAAATCTAGAATCTTAAAAAAAAAAAAAAATTAAAACACTTATTTCCTAAAGCAGGGTGAGTGACCAGCCCCTGACCAGCTGCCCCTTTGAAGCTGCCAGTCATCTTTTTCTCTAATTCAGGCTCAGTTCATGAAATACAATTTTCACCCTTTAGAACAATTCTTTCTTTCATCTAGTAATGAAACTAACTACTCGCTGCTGGAGATAAATATTTGTTACAACATACTCGGACTCAGCTTTGCCTATCTGGCAAATCATTAATTTGTTTCAAGCATTCCTATGCTGAAATGAGGTATATCATCATGAGGGGAACTTTTATATGTGCTAACACTGGCCTATACGTTTTATAACACATACACACACAAGAATAAAAAACTGTTTATTAAAATAGCTTTGAGGTCATATAACTCACTCTTCACTATAAATATTAGTTATCTTACAGATAAAACATCAAGTGTGTTTTGATGGGGGTCGGGATTTTTTTTTTTCATTTCTATTTTTTACCACAAGCAAAGTATTTTCCTCCCAGTTCGAATGTATTTTTTTTACTCATCCACATGATCCTGAAAGTATTCATCCACATGTGCAGATTTATCTTCTTCACATTCCTACCAAAGAGAAAACAGAAAAATACAAACTTTATATATAGGTCAAAATCTAGATCCAAGTATTCCGCAGTACAGAAGAATCAAAAATTAATTTAAAAATGGAATAAAAGCACTGGACTTGTTCCTTAGGTTTTATGAGCTGAATAATAAAACTAGAGAGGGCTTGGAACAGATTTTAACACATTCTATGATGTATTTTACACAACAGAATTTATTTCTAATCTCTGTCTCATATACAACACATGGGTTGAACACAGGAATTATCAGGGCAGTTTGAACAGTCAGGCAGGAAAAAAAATCTTACTGATCTCAGTGGTCCTTTCTGACATTTGAAGGTTAAAATTCTGTTGATTTTGAAAACCAAAAGCATTACTTTTGAACACAACCCTTTGATCAACCTGCACATGCAAGATGCTATGAAAGAATTTCACTTTTTTAACTGTGAATGAAGATGATCCAGGCATTGGCACCAACAGACTAAAGATGGGTTGCTTTGAACTGTACTGAGACAACAATTTACCAGCAAGGCAAAGAACATATTTATATTGTGGATCGTTTTTTAATTTTTTCATCTCCTCACCAGGAGCACCTTACCTTTGGCTCTTTAAATTCCAGATCCTCTCCATACTGGATGGTGAAGTCGATGTGCTGCAGAACGATGTTGATACTTTCCTCGTCAGAGCGATCGAAAGGCAGAAATCGAACCATTCCATAGTCATCAATCTGAGGGGAGGAGTCAAAACAAAATGCAGTAAGTTACCTCTCAGTCACAGCACTCTAAGCCACCTCCTTAAACCACACTTGTCTGCACTGCTAAAATACCACTTTAAGGCACGCTGCAAAGCAGTGGCAATTCCCCACTCAGAACATCTGAGTTCTACACAGTAGAAAAAGCCATTTCCCAAAGGATTTGCAGAAAATGTATTGGCTACAATCCAAATATCCAGAGTATAATATCAATAGCATCAAGAATCTTATGCTAATCTGAAAAAATAAAGAGCTGAGTTAAAAGAGGCAAAAAGTGATACTGAATTTAAGGCTACCAGTTCAAAGGCAATATACCTACCAATCCACATATAGATTTAGTCAGCTTTTTAAACCTTTTGCTTTTCAATATATTTGTAGAATCTTCAATCATAGAATACATGTCTGGGTCTAAGTACCTGGGAGAAACAAAGTCATCATTAACACTGAAAGTCTGTCATTTAGAATTACACAAGAGATCCAAGATGATTATTTACAGGAAAATCCAGAGATCAGTACAAATGTGGAGCTATTCTTTTGACTCTGACCAAACTGTAAGCATCCTATTCAGCTGTTTAAAGACTATGTTTAATATAAACCAAATCCATCTTGTCCCATTCCAAAAGAGGATGTTTAAATTGTGGGAAACATTAGACTGAATTTTGAGTGAACTTTGCCTCAATATATCACACTACAGAGTAAATAATTTTTTGAAACTTACTTTTCTATTTCCTTCTTGGCTTTCTTGCTCAGCAAATCCATTTTGGTCATGATGTTAATCTGTGGAATCTCTAAAGATATCATTGCACTGAGTGCTGCCAGAATTCCAGAGATAAACTGAAAAGAGAATGAAAAATGATGTATTAAAGTACAGAAAAGGACAAACTCAGCACGCAGGACACTCAATCCCAGACCAAATCTAGTAATGAATATATGGAACGTGGACGCAAAGCCATATGAGGAGCTGGGATATGAGGAGTTTCCTGTTGGAAAAGGGAGGTGCCAAGTATCCCACCTATTTTTGGAGCCTCAAATCTGGATCTGCCACTGGAGAGGGCATTAGGAAAACCCAAACCCTTCTCAGTATTGTTCCCGATAAATGGGGAAAGTGGCCTGCTCACTCTCCAGATCTGAGAAAGCTCTCATGGAGTCACATTAGATTCCAAGAATTTAAATTGGAAGGGTTAAATTGGAAAGGTTCTGGAGATTATCTGGGTCCTCCAGCTGCTCCAACAGAGCAGCTTCTAAGTCAGGCCAGGCTGCCCAGTCAGGTTTTGACTCCATGAATGTTCACTGCACAACGTCTGTGCCTGCTCCAGTCGGACTGCTCTCCCAGTGCTGGTTTTCTTTACATCCAGCTGGGATACCCTTGGCTGCAATGTCTGCATGCTGCATGTGTGAGGCAGAGAAAGACAAATCTCCCTGGGCTTAGCATTTTCTCCTCCAGGCAAACCCAGCTCCCTGAACGGCCCAGACTTCTTGTTCTTTATCAGTATGAACTTTTCCAACAGCTTTCAAATGGGTACCTTAAAAGATTCCACCATGAACTGAGAATCCACAAGGAACACTCCACAGACACGGAATTCCCACTGCTGGAGCTGCTCCACCAGCTGTTTCATCACTGGCAGGTGTGTGTAGAGCTCAATCTGACCTGGGGCACACTCAGGATATCAATGGGTAGGAATGGGAAGCAAGCAGGAATATTTCACATACATACATACATATATATATATAAACATGGGACTACACTTAACATAGATAAAAGCAGGTAAGAAAAGCATCCTCTTTTAAGCAACTCTAAATGGTGAAGTGGAAAAGACATAAAAGGGTTTTTTTCCCTCCCTTGACCTCCAGTTAAGTGTTATTTGCAGTTGCCACAGTGTCCCCACACCACATGTTGGTACCAAACACCAGTGCAGAGCAGAGCAGCCCAGGACCAAGTTCACTCCTGAAACATCTGGAAAGGACTTTGACAATTCTTAATAATGCAAAAAAAAGTGAATTATCACAACCAACTAAACCCAAAGCACTGCAAATTTTATACTGTGATATAAAATACCACATGATACCAAAACATTGACGTGTGTTTACCTGGGCAGTCAAACAATATATAATCATCCTCCACGTGCCCCAGGCTCTCCTCTAGCCAGTTAAAGTTGTTGGCAAAGTACTCCATGCAGAACACCAAACCTCCATTGGGGCCAAACCTCAGGGATTCATCCTCCATCACATCGTCCACCTCTATCAGCTCACGGATGTCTGTGACAACACCAAACACCGGGAATAAACCCTCCAAACAGTCTGGGAAATCAGAGAGCCAATATTCCATCACTGCAGCACTGGGTGCACAGGGACCTCTATTCATGAACTAATACATAATCATTACATTTCCTGAATACACACGTATATGCTAAATACTTCCACTGACCGATCTGGATATGAGTGGGAGTCTTTTGAGGATCCCTGGTGGCCGTCAATGGGAACATCCCTTTCCCCAGATTTTCCTTTCATGGTCCTGGATCTGCTAGTGAACCTCTTCTCCTTCAAGGTATCCCAACTATGAGGTCAGGTCAAGATGTACTCTTATCATCTTTGTTTAGACACACTTTGTTCTCAAAACTATGGCATCTGCAGGTAGATATTAATCACTGGCACAGGTAAATACAGAGATTAGGCAGCAGCTGGCACAAGGCCATCTGTCTGCGATGTGGGGAGTTAGCACCATTACAAAATGCATTAATCTCTGACATAGGTGCTGAGAACTATCGGGCACGAGACTAGGCATTATTCACTGATACAGGAACCAGACGTTATTTTGATGTTTGTACCGGACCCCCGGCGCTCACCTGCCATCACGGGGTAGCTGAACAGCTCGGCCGCCGGGTCCAGGTTCACCACCTGCACGGCGCGGCCCAGCGCCTCGCAGTGCTGCACCATGGTGGAGCAGTACGTGCTCTGCAAGGCACACACGCCCGTCAGGGGCTGCTCGGGGCCTCCCCCCACCCGCCGTCACCCCGCCGCTCCCCACTCACCTTCCCGCTGCCCGCCGGGCCCATCACCAGCTGCGCGTACCGGGGCATGGCGACGGCACCGGCGGGGAAAGGCCGCTGCGGCGCCCCGTAGCTTGGCGAAGCACGTGTCTCGGGCGGCCCCGCCCCGGTACGGCGGCCCGGCGGGGCCAGACCGTGCCCGCCCCTCTCGCGAGACGGCGGCGCTGGGGCGGGCGCACGTGCGTTCGGGGTGAGGGACCGGGACCCGCCGCGGCCCGA